>JAODAL010019706.1:0-71291 GCA_025379985.1 Phyllomedusa bahiana | reverse complement strand
TACAGAAATAGTGCTCAGCACAGAACCTGACACCGCCAAACTGTACACATAGCTCTATACTGCAGAGAATAGTGCTCAGCACAGGAGCCTTCCCCCGGAAACCTGTACACATAGCTCTATACTACAGAGAATAGTGCTCAGCACAGGAACGTGACACCGCCAAACCGTACACATAGCTCTATACTACAGAGAATAGTGCTCAGCACAGAAGTCTGACACTGCCAAACTGTACACATAGCTCTATACTACAGAGAATAGTGCTCAGCACAGGAACCTGACACCGCCAAACAGTAAACCATAGCTCTAACTACAGAGAATAGTGCTCAGCACAGGAGCCTGACACCGCCAAACTGTACACATAGCTCTATACTGCAGAGAATAGTGCTCAGCACAGGAGCCTGACACCGCCAAACTGTACACATAGCTCTATACTACAGAGAATAGTGCTCAGCAGGTTTGGGGCTCATGCTGCGTTCCAGGACAGGGATATTCAATGTCCAGTTCAAGTAAAATGATGGTTCAAATCATACTGCCTTCTTTCACTTTTTAATTTGTGGTACTGTGGTACAAAACAGGGATAGTGAATGGTCTGTGTTTTTTATTCTGTGGCTTTTATAACCTAAGTGTGTTGCCTAAGATGTAGCACGTATCCATTTGACTGTTGTGGATGTTAATTCCAGCTTCTCCAGCCCTGTTTGGGTGTAATAATGAAGGTGTTGTTCCCTCCCATAGACTTTAATGGTCATCGGCGATAATCGGTTATCGACTATCGAAAATCGTCTAGATAACTGCCGATATCGACTATCGAAACGATGACGATAGTCAACATAATCGCTCATCACTATTTCTAACAGACATTTGTTCTTCACAATTGTCCAACGTGGCTCAAGGGTCAGACTTTGAATTTTTGTGGGCATTTTGCTGTGACATGCAGCTATACTACAGGTCCGATTATATAAAAATGTTGTTTCTAACTGACATTTGTTCTTCACAATTGTCAAGAGTGGCTCAAGGGTGATGGTGTTGTCAGAAACAGGAATAGGTAGGACACTGTTAATGGCACATATTGCAAAATGACTTGTTTTGCAATATCTTTAACATAGCTATCAATCCCTGTATTGAGACAACCCATTTAATACAATTAAAAAAGAGAAACAAAGACATGGTGGGATTCCATCCTATTTTAAAAATTTGTTTTCTAGAATTAAACTACTAAAAAACTTGCATGTACAAAATAGCTGGTTATTCAGAGGACATGGAGTATGGAGCACGGACAGAGAACAAAGTACAGAGACAATTTCCTCCAGCACGTTGAGTAAAATGAGAAAAAGAATGCCAAGATAAAGGGCACCTGGGTGGAACAGTAGCGTTAACCACCAGTATTTCCAAGTGAAGCTCAATTGGTCCGCACTCATACGGAGGGGCAAGCGCTACCAGGACAGGGACAGTATATGTCCAGTGAAACTAAAATGGTGGTTGAAAGACTCCTTTTTCCATCACTTTTTAAATGTGGGGGTCATGCAGGTTTGGGGCTAATGCTGTGGCCCAGGACAGGTATAGTCAATGTCCAGTGAAACTAAAATGGTGGTTGAAAGACTCCTTTTTCCGGCACTTTTTAAATCTGGTGGTCATGCAGGTTTTTGGCTCATGCTGCGTTCCAGGACAGGGATATTCAATGTCCAGTTCAAGTAAAATGATGGTTCAAATCATACTGCCTTCTGGCACTTTTTAATTTGTGGGTGATGCAGATTTAAGGGTCATGCTGTGAAGGTGAAGGTGTTGTTGCTCTCCCATAGACTTTAATGGTCATCGATCATAATCTACCATCGACCATCGAATATCTTGTCGATGATGGTCGACTATCGACCATCGACCGATGTCGATGGCCAACGTAATCGCTCAACACTATTCTTTTCGATCAGAATTTATTTGCAGCGAATCACGTTAAAGAACAGCTATTTCCAGGCTGCAGAGAGCCTGTAGGGTGTTGTAGAACGTTGTGCCATGCTCAAATGTGCATAGGGAGCATGGTTTGGTCTTCATACAATGCTGTGTTTTATTATGACACGCACATGACAGCCTCCCCTCTTAGAATCGCTTCACACTTTACTTGTCTGGGCAGTTACAGAGGAAAAACTGACCAAATAACTGAAGTGGGAACGTAGCCTGACAAGGTAATGTCAGCGCCAGCTGGAAAGAACTGAGCTAAGATCCCTCTATAATAATAATAATAATAATAATAATAATAATAATAATAATAACAATAATAATCTTTATTAATATAGCGGCAACATATTCTGCAGCACTTTACAATATAGAGGGTATAATTACAGACAAACTAGACATTATATTACAAAAAAAGCTACATACAAAACAGGCACGAGGTGTGAGGGTCCTGCTCGCAAGAGCTTACAATCTATTAGGATGTATGGGTGAAACAAAGGGTGACAAGTGCTTGATTTACAATGGTCCAGCTATGTTGCATAAGTATGGGTTAGTATACATAAAAAAGCGGATTAACCTGCCATCCCAACCATACATCTATATAGAGATAAGTGCCTGTGGTGCCAAAGTGCAGGAAGTGACGTATATGTGACAGAATTTGGGAGGGGGTTAACATTTAGGGATCTTGTTAGGCTTGTCTAAGAAGATGAGTTTTCAGAGCGCACTTAAAACCGTGAGTGGTGAGTGTACCTGATCACATGGGGTAACAAACAACGCAAAAGTAGGTTCCTGAAGCAGGCACAGGTCACAGCAAAGCAAGGGGACATCACAGCAGGGGTCACCCCGCGAGACCAGAGCTTCTGGTGCCTTTAGTTGGTGCCTTTAGTTGGCATTGCCCGGGAGCAGGTCAAGGGCCCTCACCTATCCTCAACTCACCTCTGTCCCATTCGATTCCCACAGCCAGAGAACTACTATGTGCTGTGGGCTCTGCGCCACTATACAGTAAGGATGATCTATTTGAGGACAGTGGGCAGCTAAAAGGTGGGAAAGACATCCGCTGCTTCTTGCAGAAGCGGGCAAGTAGTGATGAGGAGAGTGGCATGGGGGGTTATGTTGAGAGCGGTCATGCTCTAAACAGCGAGACCGTTGAGGAGGACAGCGGTGACAGGCAAACACTAATCAATGTAGCCGATCACACTTGGGAGCTGGGTGAAGCAAGCAAGGCTGTGACAAGGTATTTTGGTGTCCTAGTTAAACAAGGCATAAAGTGCCCTCCAAATGGAAAATTCAGCCCACTCCATGCCTGCTTGCGCCCACTTTTCTGCCTGGGATGAAGTGATGCCCTAGGTGGTTGCCTTCCCATTGTCCCAGCCCTGGAAGCAAGGGCTTCATCATCATCATCATCGGGAGAAGAGAGCGACAGCTTGCGCGTCAGGCAGTGGCATAGCCGGCAAGTCGGTAGTATGGCCGGGAGTCAGCAGGGTGGCAGCAGTGTGAGGTCAGGAGCCAAACAGCCATGGGGTAGACCACCTACTTTGCAGGTCCCAGAAAGCAGCAGCGCAGGGGTTCACCGAGGTAGCGGTAGAATCTGTGGGCAGAAAGTAAATCGTGACCAGGGATCCAACGTTGGCACCACAGCCCTGCATCAACATGCAGCGTCACCATACAGTGGCCTGGGAGAAACGTGTCTCAGATGTGGCGGTCCATTCTGTCGCAGCAACCGCAGCAGCACCCAGTGGCACGCCTCCCATTTCAGGCAGTCAAGGCTCCACCACCTTTGCTTAAGACAACTGCTTGTCTATCACATCATCTACCGGTCCATATGCTCCTGCTCCTCACCACTCATGGTGCCAGCAGTCGTTCACCGAGACAAGTGCCAAGAGACAGTAGTATGTGTCTAGCCATCCCTAAGTGCAGAAGCTGACCGTGCTCCAGTCCAAGTTGGTGGTACTGCTTTTTCAAGTGGTGGACTATGCGCAGTTCAGAGAACTGGCCAGGAAACGTTGCAAGCACTTCAGACATTCCTACAGCACTAAGCACACGCTCCTTGAGCTGAACAGAACAGATAAACTATGAATAGAGCAAAATAGGAAGAAATCTATGAACAGAGCAAAACAGAGACAAATCTATTAACAGAGCAAAACAGAGAAATCTATGAACAGGGCAAAGCAGGGAGATATTGATGAATAGTGCAAAACAGGGAGAAATCGATGAACAGGGCAAAACAGGGAGAAATCGATGAACAGGTCAAAACATGGAGAAATCGATAAACAGGGCAAAACATGGAGAAACCGATAAACAGGGCAAAACAGGGAGAAATCGATGAACAGAGACAGGCCATTGATGATTTCTTGATAATCCAAGGGCACAGGGATCCACTGTGTAATTTTTATGTCAGCTAGTGGCAGCTCATGCGGGACACCTGCCGTTTGCAGACCCTTTGAGGAGGCCACATTATTTATCAGTCGCCAGGACTATGGGATGAATAACGTCATTCCACTGCTTCATGTCTTGGAACAGATACTGCAAAATCTTTCTGGTCAGGGGACTGGAGACATGGCGACTACATCTCACAGCCACATGAGTCCAGTGGGGGCTGAACTGGAGGAGGAGGAGGAAGACACAGTAGCACAAGCAGTGTCTGGCGAAATGAGTCGTTTTTTTTTTTTATTCAAGTGACAGGAGAGTAGCAGCCGGAGGATTAGGAAGATGAGGCAGATGACCCAGACACACCATGGCAGTATACAGTGGAGATGAAGGCAGGGAGTCCCTCAGAGTCCCTTGCGCAGATGGCCCGCTGCATGCTGATTTGCCTGGCTAGTGACAGCTGAATTGTCACCATCCGGTAGAGGAATGACTTCTGGCTCTTCACCCTCTTGGACCCTCGTTACCGATCCCAAATGGGGGCATTTTTTCACCTGCCAAGACGGAGGACAAACTCAAGTACTATAGAGACATCCTATGTAGTCAGTTGGCCGCTGCCTATCTGTGCCATCGTCCATCCTCTAGCAGGTCTGACCGGGTGGTTCCTCAGCGCTCATGTACCACTGCCACGGCTGCTGTGGGTGGATGGGGGGTTAGGAGCAGTACCAGCTCCATCAGCAGCAACCTGAGTCTGGAGTTGTTGATGAGCAGCTTTCTTCACCCCCTAGTGATTTAGGTACCCACCAGCAGCAGCACCTGGAGCAGACCCTGAACCCTGGATTCTTTTGGCTACCTGCCTCAGCTACTATTCTGATGCTGCCACCCACCTGATGCCCCATATCTGCTGCCAGCTGCTCCTTCAACCACCCACCATCTTTACCAGGGACTGGTATTGACGTCCACCTCCCCACTCTTCACTGGGCTATTATGTAGCCTTCTGAGGCTGCTGCAACCTCACCACTCTGGGCTCCTTATTCTGCTGCTGTCATTTCCAGGCTATGTCACCATGTCACTCTCTGGCCTGATGCTGCTACTGTTGCTGCCACCACCTCCACAATGTGTACATGTTCCAGTCTGTGGCCTACTCATACTGCTGCCAACTGACCTCTCTCTCAGTTGACCACCCTGTGGTTTTCTAATGCTGTTTCCACCCTCCACCACTCTATGATGTTGCCACTATATTTGGTTTTCCCCTTTTTTTAATCTGTCACAAAGAATTAAAAGGACAAACACAACCGATTGTGTTTTCGGAGAAGCCGTAAGGCTAGTATGACATGGTCCTTTGTTTGTATCAGGATTATCAGATGAGTATGTAGCCAAATGCAGGACTGGATACAAAACACAGAACACATGCAAATATACCATTTACTTATTTTTGGGATCAACTCCTGTGTCTTTTTGGCTTTAGCAATGATGGATTATTGACCAATTGAAAGCGGACACTAAAGGATCAAAGGAATGGCAAAATGATTATTGATGTCAATGCAAAATTACTGATGACACCCTCTTCACTCTTTTTTTTTGAGGGGGGGAGGCTTTTAACAGCATTTAACAGAATCTCCACAATAATTGAAAAAATTTACTGTTTGCCACAGATAGCAATATCCCAAGAGACTGTATTGGCTGGATTTGAGATGTATGTAGGGATGTAATACACAAACACTGGATTTGACACAGAATTCTCCACAAAAAATGAATAAATTAACTTTTGGCCACAGATTAAAATACCCCCACCGGTCTGAAGTTGATGGATTTCAGGCGTGTGGCAGAAATACACATACCCTGTATTTGACTCAAATTCCCCCATAAAACAAGAGGAGAAATTAACACTTGGTATAAAATACCCTACAGAATGAATGCGATGAAATTCAGGCTTATTTGGAGTAAAAATACATACAACCTGTTTTTTACTCCAAATTACCCTACAATCAAGAGGCTTAATTAAACCTTGGGTATAAAATACCCTACACAGTGAACCAGATGGAATTCAGGCGTATATAGGGCAGAAATACAGACACCCTGTATTTTACTCCAAAATACCAAATTTTAGTCCAAATTACCCCACAATCAAGAAGTTAAATTAAGCCTTGTGTAAGGAATACCATACAGAACAACCAGATGTAATTAAGCAAATACACAAGAAAAAAAACAAAAAATAACTAACCACTGACCAACTCAGTACAAATTTATCAATAACAATAGTCAGAGAAACCAAGTTTAAAAAATAATTTTATTTATTACTCAAATTTTTTTTTAAAATAACCATACACAAATTCATAGGGATAAAATACGAAAAATGGGGATTAACACACACCAAGAGGGTATTACATCAATAATTCAAAATAGCTGCCAAGATCCATATCCACGTGATGAAATATATGTGAGATATATCGTTTTTATAGAAAATTATATTCAAACACCATTACTTAAATATAAGGATAAATATATTAAAGTGCAAATATGTATATAGTATATAGACTATAAATAAACAATAAATAAGCCGTTATATACAAACAATAATGATGTGACAACCAATCTATATCAAATAAATAAATAGTGCATATTTATACAAAAGGATCCTAGGTCTATAATAGACCCAATAGGTTAGTATGCACAAAACACCAATTTAAAAAAAAAAGTATAATGCAATATTATTACCCCAATGGTAGTGTGTCAAAAGAGTCTCCCTACGCGCGTTTCGCGTCCAGCTTCTTCAGGAAGTTATATTAACCCTTAGGTATGAAATAACGTACAGAACAACCCGATTTAATTTAGGAGTATATGGGACCAAAAAAAACCAGACACCCTGTATTTTAGTCCAAATTAACCCACAATCGAGAAGTTAAATTAAGCCTTGTGTATGAAATACCGTACAGAACAACCAGATGTAATTTAGGTGTATATAGGACCAAAAAATACAGATACCATGTATTTTACTCCAAATTACCCCACAATCAAGAACTTAAATTAAACCTTATGTATGAAATATCGTACAGAACAACCAGATGTAATTTAGGCATATATTGGACCAAAAAATACAGACACCCTGTATTTTAGTCCAAATTACCCCACAATCAAGAGGTTAAATTAAGCCCTCGGTATGAAATACACTACAGAAAAAAACAGATTTAATTCAGGCATGTATGGGGCAGAAGTACACCGACTCTGGACTTTAGGGAGAATACTCCACAAACTAAAACAAAATGATAACGCTGGTTGAGTAACAAGTATGTAAAGACACACACTTGTGATGGTCTTTCCACCCAGATGCTGATAAAGCGAGTTTGTTTAATAAGTTCAATATAGTGCAGAAGCAGCAGCAGCAAGATGCTTATGAGAGGATACACAGTGAGAAGTGATACAATTTAAGATGGCGTCCATATTGTTAGGGCTGTGACATCACAGAAACCCGCTGGTCGCTAATTGGCTTCATGTCTGCACATGTCATTGAGGGTATTCCTCCCAGAGTTCTCTGCCCCATGTCACGCCATATTCTCACGGCTATTTTACCAAAAAAAAAAGATGCTTTGTTCCGCGAATCACCATAAACTTCGGCTTCGTGCAGAACCAAAGTTTTCCTGAAATTCTAAACGAATTCCTCTTCGTTAGAATCGATTCACCCATAATGAGTACTAATACAGTGTCATAGCAATAAATCTGATTTGAAAATGAATAGATAGAATTACTTTGTCAATAATGTTTACACTATGTGTACCATCCTAAAATTCTGTGCTAGCTAGTAAGCCATAACTTGACAATGGTGTACACCAAAAGGGTAATGTTCCTCATTAGAGAAAAGCACCATAAAGGTATTTGAAGACTTGTAAGTTATGGTCGTTTTACTGAAATTTTAATATATTCAAATAAGTTCAAGAGAAGAGAGCTAGGACTCTGTACCACTTATGTAGTATTTCTCAAGTCATATCCAACTTAGTGAGCCTTTCAATATGATTAGGATAAAAGCCAAATCAAACTCTCCTCTCAGACAGCTATTTTGGGGCTGAGGCGCTCTAAACATAGCTCAAAAAGGGGAACATTCCTTATTAGGGAGAGGCACTATGTAGGTGTGTAGAGACCTAAATACCATGGTTTCTCCACTGAAATTTAAACATATTCACATAAGCATTCCTCAATTCACATCCAACATACTGAGCCTTGTGATATGACTGGTGAGAAACTATCAGCTATAAATACATGTTGTATGAACGACAATGCATATTTTTTTTTTATTTAAGTCAATGGGAATGGTTTACTTTCAGTTTTAGACAAGTATTTCAAGTCGGAATCTGTGTGGATTCCAACTTGAAATATTTGTTGTGTGGACAGAACCTTATATCTTTACTTCTTCTCTTCTATGTAGTGAAAATTGAGAATTGGTGGATAGGAAATAGTAAAATCCACTGTCTGGTTTCAAATGAATTTTTGATGTTTGGAGCTTTTTAATCCAGATTCTAATGTATACCAATTAAAAGTTATGCTTTATCTTTGTTCTACATGTTTTTAGTTTAGTCTGGTATTACAATTGTCTCCAAAGTGATTAATCAATTTATAAGGTTCTAACTTAATAGTACTTAATTATAACAAGGCTATGACATCTTTATCAAATCAGTTTTCAAACAGAATCCTCACAAATTCCATTGACTTTAATGTGGCCCCCTAGGGGTCTGGTATTTGTGACGGCAAGAACCGTGCTGCATACTGAGATATTGTCATTAAAATACTTGAAATCCTGATGGAGCCCATTAACATTAATGCTTTAATGTGAACAGCACCTAAATTATGTGAAAAAAAATCAAATTTATAGTTTATGACACAGTCCTTTCTAGGATAATTTAGCACATGAAAACTCACAACGGATATTAACATTCTGCCAGCTGTCAGCATGTTATACAATATATTTGAAAAAATAGCTCATGATTATACTGACACTATTAGCATACATGGACCCTTATTTACTATGGCTGTCTAAAAGTTAGGTAGCATAAACTTAGTCTAAAGATGTGCCAGATTTATCCTAGTGACTTATGCTAATTAATTTAGTGCAGCTTTAGACTTGTCTAGCTTTTCAGACCAAATTTTATTTGGCTTACTTCCTATGTGAGAATTTAGCTCATTTTTGGTGCAGAATGTTGTATTTTGCCCACTTTCTCGCTAAACCACAGACACTTTTCGCTAAGCCACATCCTTCATATCGGAGAGTGTGCAAAAAGTTTCTAAAGTCTATTATAAATATGTTACACACAAGCTTCTTGCCCACAAATATGCCAGTATTTGGTGCATTTACAGACACTTTTCTGGTGCAACCACTATACTGGTTAAGAGTCATTGTATTCATAAGCAATGAATGCAGAGCTCCCTATAAGTTGTGTCTACCTTCTCCAAGGAAACTCATGAATAGGGACCCCTTTGCCATATAAGAAAATGCTACAACTTTAATTAGTGGGATAATTAGGGCTTCTTTTTTTTTTTTTTTTAAGATTTTTGCTTTTGATTTAATAGTTTTTTCCATTGACTTCTATGCAATTTGCATACAAAGCTGAGCAAGTATGCTTACTGTAGCTGTGTTCAAACCTCCCAGAGAGAGATAGATCTGTATGTGTGCTGCCACCTCAGTATTCAAAACAGCTGTGGCAAAAGTTGGACTGGTGTTTACTGAACTCCCATTCTGAAGATAGGAACAATACCCATCAGACATGAATGACATATCTTGTAGACATATCATAAATATGAGAAATAGGAATACCCTTTTAGGGGGAGATCTAAAGGGACATTATCTGTAATTACGACACTGTTGCCATTATTTTCCCCACCACTCCTGCCTAAACATTGAATAATCACTACAAAAGTGGAGACCCCACTTATTATTGGCTTCCCCTTCACTGTCTCCTGGTTTTCAGTCAAAATAAATGCAACAATTTTAAAAGATTTTCTTATTCACCATGCTGGGAGTCATCACAATTTGAAAAATACATAATCTAGGTAAAAGCATATTGTGCTATTTTCTTATTCGTAGTCTTCACTTCATTACTGTTTTAAAGAGGTATGGCTAGCTAATACATTTTATAACATATTTATAGGACATGCCCCAGCTGCATTATTAAATTTTTAGGACTTTTTTAAGTCTTATGAGGGGAATAGGGGAGACGACAAGGAATTTTTTTCCATGAAACAAAGCCAATTGGCTTCTAACTCGTGGGGTTATACCAGTGATGAGGATCTGCTCAAATTAAATTTTAAACTTGTCTTTTCTTTTTTTTTCGTACACAGTCTAAAAACCTTTGGGTTTTGGGGAAAAAATCGCACTTATTTTACTTTTTCTTTTGCGAAAGATTCAAAAAAGGGGCCCTTCAGATTATTTGAAAATTTTAAGAGGAATCCAATGAGGAATTCGCAATGAATTCCTTGTTAAAATCAGTTGTGTGAATATATTTTTAAAAAAAACCCCAAAAATTTTTGAAAAAATCCCATAAAAAAAACAGCCCCAAACCCCTTTTAAAAAACCCAAATTTAACTTTTTCCCGCCCGTTGGAACCAATAAAATTTAACCCCTTTGTACGGGGAATGATTCCTCTGAAATTTATTCCTAAAACTTTTAAAAAAAAAAAACTTGATAACCCAACAGGAAAAAAATTAGTCATAAAAATAGCTTGCCCAAAACTTGTCCTCACCATAATAGCTTGTCCCAAATTTAAAGCCCAAAATGTTTTTTTAATTATTTTTGAGCGTTACGTTGGTTTATCGACATCGATCGATAGTCATAGTGGGCCCCCACCATCGAAAAAGGTTTTTCGATATCACATCTCCAAAAAGCCCCTTTAAAAGGGGTCTTTTGGAGAGAAAACAAAACCTTCATTATAAACCCCCAAACAGGGGGGTTAAGCGGGAATTAACACCCCAAACAGTAAAATTTGGATACCTCTAATCTTGGGCAAACACTTAGGTTTAAAAAAGCCACAAAAAAAGTCACACCCCATTCACTATCCTGTCTTGTACCACAGAAAAATAAAACCCTTAAACCTGCATCACCCAAAAATTAAAAAGTGCCAAAGGCGTATGAAAATTAACCATCTTTTTACGGGAAAAGGGACATTGAATACCCCGTCCGGGAAACGCACCCTTGAGCCCCAAACCTGCATGACCCCCACTTTTAAAAAAAGTCCCGGGAAAAAAAAAGGAAGTCTTTCAACCACCATTTTGTTTAAATGGCATTGACATACCGTCCTGACCCAAACAGAAATGAGCCCCAAACCTGCTTAACCCCCACTTTAAAAAACCCTGTCGGAAAAGGAAGTTTTTCCCAACCCCCATTTTATTTTTAACTGGACATTGACTATACCTGTCCGGGGCCACGAAATTGGCCCCCAAAACCCTGCATGCCCCCCACAAAAAAAAGGGGCCGGGAAAAAGGAGTCTTTCAATCCCCATTTTAGTTTCATTTGGAAAATTGACTATCCCTGTCCGGGGCCACACATGACCCCCAAAACCCTTTTCAAAACCCCCAAGTTTTTAAAAGTCCCGGGAAAAGGAGTCTTTCAAACCCCCAAATTTTTTTTTCACTGGACTTTGGACTAAAACCGGGCCTGGGCCACAGAAATGAGCCCCCAAAAACCTGCATGACCCCCACTTTTTAAAAAGTGCCGGGAAAAAAAGGAGTCTTTCAACCACCATTTTAGTTTCACTGGACATTGCCCTATACCTGTCCTGGGCCACAGCATGCCCGGGGCCCGGATTTTTACAGTGGATGCGGTGAGAGCCCGGGCTGGCGCCCTTTCATCTATTAACACGCGGGTTTAAAAATGCCCGGGAGGGACCCCACAACGAAAACTGTCGTGCTAAAAGCAGGGGTGGGAAGGGGGAAGTGTGAGAACTCAAAGTTCCTCAGTACACAGTCAATACCTGGGTACCGCTTGCCCCCCCAATATGAGTGGGGGACCAATTGAGCTTCATTTGGAAATATGGGGTTTTAACGCTCCTGTTACACCCAGGGGCCCTTTTTTCTTGGCATTCTTTTTCTCTTTTTAAACCCCAACTTTGCTGGAGGAAATGGTCCTGTACTTTGCTCCTGTCCATGCTCCATACTCCATGCCCTGAATAACCAATCGGGTCAATTTTTCCCTTTGTACCTCCCTTTTTAAAATTCAGAGGAATTTTTTTAACAGCTATTTTTACTTTGCAATTTTTTTGTTTTTTTAATTTTCTAGAAAACACATTTTTAAAATGGGGATAAAACCCCACCATGTCTTTTTTTTTCCTTTTTTTTAATTGTAAAAAATTGGGTTTCTCAAAAAAAGGGATTGTTTGCAGTTAAAGATCTTGAAAAAAACACGTCTTTTTTGCAAAAATGGGGCCCATTAACAGTGTCCAAACCTTTTCCTTTTTTCTGACGGGCCCCATCACCCTTGGGGCCCTCTTGACCTTTTGTGAAAACAAATGTTGTTAGAAAAAAAAAATTTTTTAGAATAGGACCTGTAGTATAGCTGAAAATTTCCCACAAAAAAATGCCCCAAAAATTTCAAAGCAGGGACCCTTGACCATTTTTGGGACTTTGTAAAGAAAAAATTTGTCTATTAGAAACAACTTTTTTTAGAATAGGACCGTAGTTTTGGGCTCATTTTAAAAGGGCAGCATGCCCCCAAAAAATTAAAAAAATTTTGACTTCTCACCACTTTTTAAAAGTTTTGTGAGGGAGTTAGGGCCACTTAAAAACCTTTTTTTCTTTTCCAAAGGACCATGATTATTGCGTATCTACAGAAAACATGCCCCCAAAAAAAAATTATAAATATGATTTCCCTTCGCCACTTTTAAAAAAATTGTGAGGGAGATATCCCACTTAGAAGCCACTTTTTCTGTTCCAAAGGACCTTGATTATAGCTTTATCTCACAGCAAATGCCCCCAAAAAAATTATAAATAGGGACTTCTCACCAAACTGTTAAAAATTGTGAAGGGGGGAAATGCCATTTTAGAAGCCACATTTTTTGTTCCAAAGGACCATGTTTTATTGTTTGTATCTCACAGCAATTTACCCCAAAAAATTAAAAATATGATTTCCCTCGGGCCACTTTTAAAAAATTGTGAGGAAAACATAAACCCCAAAAAACCATTGAAAATTTGTGAAAAAACTAAAGATGAATTTTATAAAAGGGAATAGGGTTTTTGCCCTAAAAACCTTGCTGTCTTTTTGTTTCCTCACAGAAAAAACCCAGCAAAATGAAATTTTGGGGAATTGAGAAAAAAAATTTGCAGTAAAAATTTATTTTTTAAAAAATAAGTTTTTAAAAGAGGCCCAAATTTCGGTTTGGGAAGAATGTGAATTTTTAGCCCCAACTAATCGGTGACCTTGGTTTTTTGGGGCCACACCATCATCAGAGATCCATGCCGGGATTCATCTTATGAAAGTCAAAAGTCCACATTATCTGGGGAAAGTCAAAATTTTTTTGGCCCTTGCAATACTCCCCCAGCTGTCCCTTAAGGTCCGCCAAAATATGACGCTTGTTTCTGGGCGGGACAACCCCCTTTAAATTGGGCGTGGCGAGCGAGCTGGGCCTTTCGTCCATTTTGGATCCCCCAGATGTTTTTGGGGCCCGGAAACACACCCAAAAAAACATGGGTGGGGAACGCAGATAGTCGTCACCTTGATTTTAAAGGGCTGGTCCTCTGTGTTTTGGATGTGTCCCCCCTGATTGATCTTGGTGGGGTTTGGTAAATAAAGATTGCCAGAGGTCACCCATTAGGCTTTGCCACCTTGCCTGCTGTGCTACGGGCCGCTACGGCTGCTTGGCCCCAAACTGCTGTCACGTCGCTGATGTTTTTCCACCGTGACTTTTTAGGAAGTGAAGCAACAAAAACAGATTTCTCCAGTTGATAAAACACAAGGTCCCCCATTTCCTGCTTTTACTCTCTTTTTGGGGTTTGGGTGGAAGGAAAGGGGCTGATTTTTTGTTTTGTCCCCGGGGATCCGGAAAGGGTTTGGCCACCCTGTAACGTTTTAAATTGATGGCCTTAATGCGGGGACCCATTTTGGAGGAAATGGAGCATCCAAGCACATTGAGAGATGGGTTTGGATTTTCCCAAGCCTCGGGGTTTTGGGGGGGCACTAAAAAAATTTCATTTTCCCTTTCATCTGCCTAAAATTTCACGCCAACCTTTTTCCCAAGGGGCAGGGACGTGGGTTTTGGCCCAAAGGAAAATACCTCCTCCTCCTCCTCCTCCGCTTCCTCTGGCACACTTCAACACACCCCCTTATTTTGCCTGAGATGTTTGCACCTGAGAGCTGTGGTCCCGCCTTGCCCTAGCTTTTGGCCCCTGAACCATTTTCCTAATGAAGACCGAAAAAATTTTAGAAATTTGGGGTTTTTGGGGTTTTAAAGGAGAAAAAGGGCTCCGTGTCTCCCTTCTGTGCCCCTTCTCCTCCTCCGTCGCGGGGGGGTCTGTTGTTCAGAGTTTTCCAAAACGATCTTCCAGAACTAAGATCCCCACAATGCTCATGCTGAAAAGGGGCCCTCGTCCCACTGCCCATTTTGGTGGCTTCTTAAAAATGGAAAAAAGGTTTGGGCAGAGCCCTTTCACCCCCTCCATCTTGGTGGCTCAACACCCCGAGGTCCGCACCGTGTTGCCCAGGCCATTTGTCACTTGTTTTTTGCGTTTTTGGCTTTGCCTGCTCCCCAATCGCTGGAGCATGTGGGGGGTGGAATTCCAGGTGTTGCCCGTCAACAAGGGACGGTTGACGGGGGAGGCCGGGCTGACCTGAAACGCCCCCCGGGGGGGGCAAAAGCAGGGTGGAAGGGCCCGGAAGTGCGACCGGGCCCTGGGAGCCTTCTTCAGCGGGCCTTCCCAGCCCCGGGGGACTCTTTAAAAATTTTTGGAGGGACAATTTCTTGACATTTGCCAGGAAAGGGGATGTGCCCAGCCTACCGATTTTAAAAGGGGGCCAACGGGAATTTTCCCGTTATCGCACACCACCTTGCCGGGCACAATTTTGTCACCCAGCCACCCTTTGGGGGGGGGTTTTTTTTTTCGTTCCCGGAGAGCCAATCCACACCTCCTGCCCTTGGTGTTTGGCCGGTTCCCAAGGCAGTTTTAATTTCAAAAGGCCCTTTGGTGTCTCGGGGCACGGATGCCCCAGGGGGAATTGGGGGGGAAAAAGCCCTGCACCATCCCTGCGGTTTTTAAAAGCGTGCGCCGAGCCTGAAGCCACCGTCACCCCCAGAGACATCCACCCCGCTCACCCAGTGAGCCTTTCAAAAGAGATATTGCGGGGCCTTTGGGCCCTGCTTATAGCCATGTGTTGGTGGGGGAGATGGACTTTTCCGGGGACACAGAAAGCAGACAAGCGCTTGAAATTTTAGATGACCCGTGGGGTGGGCCCGGGCAGGGACGGCTTTTTTTGGCAAAAAAATGCCCGCTCGGCATTGGTATTGGGGGCAGGCGGGGGGCCATGATGTAGCGGGGAAACCCCCTTTTTTGTCCACCAACGGGAAAAGGGAAAATTTTCCCAAAGGGCCCAAAAACCTGGCAAAGCCGACTTCAGGCTTTTGGCTTTGGGGGTGGGTTTTTGGGGTTTAAAGGGGTTTTTCTGCTCCCCAAAAAAAAACCCGGAAAAACAGGGAAGGGTGGTTCTAGACGGCCGCGTACGGCGTGCAGGGCGTCAAACTTGGGGGAAGGAGAAGGGGCAGGATGGGCTCTGGTGGTGCTGGTGGGGGGCTCGGGCCCACGATGGGTGGTGAAGCCGGGGGCGGGTCCCCGATCAAAGACTCTGAGAGACATTGGGGACTGGGAACGCTTTTGGGGGTGGGGGGAGGGGAAAGGGGGGGGGTGGAGAAAGAGGGTGTGACAGTGGTTGGAGGCCCGGCGTCGGTCTGGCCTTTTTTTTCCCAAATGTTCCCTCCATTTCAAATCATTCATTTGCTGCTTTTTTGACAGAAAATGTTGGGGGTGGTTAGTCACTTAGGGGTTTTTTCCTCTTTTCTTTTGCATTTACGGCCCAAAAGGGGGAAAATACATTGTGGGTGAATTTAGAGGTTTAAATCAAAGAAGGCCCCGGTTGAAGGTCCTGGACCTTTTTTGACGGCGGGTAAGCTAGGACGGGGGGTTTTTCGCTGAGTCTTTGGGGGGAAACATTTCAGCGGACTTCTGCGACCGCCCTCTCCCTTTTTTTGGGGGGGACCCGTATTACACTACCCCATTTTCTTTCCTCGTCCCCTGAAAGAAGCCCCTCGCAAGCAAATTCTTTCGGGGGAAAAAACCGGGTGGGTCCGCAATGTCGTCATCCTCATCATCTTTAACACAGGTGACTTGGGTCGTCCTGCTTTCTGCACCAAAAACTGGGGGTACAAGCAAGGGCATGCAAAGGGGTTGCCAACACCCGGGTTTTTGCCCATTGACGGCTTCCTTCCCTCCTCTGATGGCATCAGTATTGGGGCAAAAGCAGACTAAATCATCCCCTTGACTTTTAACATGCCTTCTGACCCCCCAACCCCAATTTTTTTTCATCAAAAGGCTTCAGCAATGGATTATCCACAGTGGTGGGTTCACGAGTTTAAAAATTTGGGCTGCTTCATGTTGGACGGGTGCTGATGATGCTGTTTACGACATTTGTGGCCTGGAAATGGGGGGACGAGGGGGTTTAAGGGGCTGCTAATGCAGGTTGCATTAACCCCTGAAGAAAAGATTGGCGACGATGTTCATTACTTAGATTACGGGCCCCGACCCAGCGATGACAGGCCCACGGTCCTGCCAAAATTTACGATCCGCTGGCATGCTGTTGTCGCCACACTGGAAGGAGCACCCTTTTCTCGTTTCCTCCACCTCCATGTGGGACCCCCCCCTTTTCTGCTTACCACCTGCCCTTTCGCTCCATGTTTAGAAATATAAAAAATTTTAGAAGGGATGGAAATTTGTTTTGGAAAATCTCTTTTGGGAAAAACCAGGGTATTCTTAAAAACCCTCTAATCAAAAAAAAATTGCTGGATTAAATTTTTAAATGCAAAGGGGTCTATTTAAAAAAATCTGGAATGGGGGAAAAATGCAAAAAAAAACGTATCTTTATGTTTTCGTATAATCCATTTTTTTTTTGGGACCTTTCAAAATTCCCCCTGGGGGTGCCAAAAGAATTTCTGTTTTAAGATTTACGTGGGGTGCTGCTCAAAAACAAAAACGGGTGCGCAAAAGTCAAAAAAAACCGGATTGTTTTGTTTTCGTTTTAATAACGGTTTTTTTTGCCCTTTCAATTCACCTGTGGTGACTATAGGGAAATTTCTGTTTTTAAAAATTTACATGGATGTGCGTTAAGAACAAACTGGGAGCGCCAAAAAAAACAAAAAAAACGTATCTTTTTATGTTTTGTTAATACACGGTATTTTTTGCCCCCTTTCAATTCACCTGTGGGGATAAGAATTGCTGTTTTAAGAATTTTCGGGGATGCTGCGTCAATGAACAAAACTGGGTGCGCAAAAAAATCAAAAAACAGATCGTTATTTTCGTTTAAAATACACGGTATTTTTTTTCACCTTTCAATTCCCCCCCCCCTGTTTTGGGGACTATAAATTTCTTTTTTTAAAATTTACGTGGATGCGCGTAATTAACAAAGTGGTGTGCGCAAAAATCAAAAAACACGTTTTCTGTTATGTTTTCGTAAATTTCCGGAATTTTTTTTTCACCTTTTTAATTCACCTGTGGGGGGGATATAGAATTTCTGTTTTAAGTTTTTGTGGATGCTTTCGTCAATGAACAAAGCTGGGGCGGGAAAAGTCAAAAAACACGTAACTGTTATGTTTTTTTTATAATACACGGGATTTTTTGACCTTTTTAATTTTATGTGGGGGGACTATAGAAAATTAATGTTTTAAAGATTTAGTGGATACTGCTCAATGAACAAAGCTGGGGGCACAAAAGTTTAAAAAACACGTACTGTTTTTGTTTTCGTTTAATAAAACGGTATTTTTTTGCACCCTTTTAATTCACCTGGGTGAATAAAAAATTGTGTTTTAAGATTTTGTGGATGCTGGGGTCAATGAACAAAGCTGGGTGCACAAAGTCGAAAAAAAAAAGTATCTGTTATGTTTTTTGTATAATACACGTTATTTTTTGCAAACCCTTTTAATTCACCTGGGGTACTATAGAATTGCTGTTTTTAAAAAATTTTCGTGGGGTTCTGCTCCCAAAGAAAGAAGCTGGGTTTCACACAAATCGAAAAACACGTATCTTTTTATGTTTTTGTATAATAACGGGATTTTTTCACCTTTAAAATTTCCCTTTTGGTGCTATAGAAATTTCTGTTTTAAGATTTACATGGTGCTCGCAATGAACAAAGCTGGGGGGCGCCCAAAAATCAAAAAAACCGTAAACTGTTATGTTTTCGTATAATACACGGTATTTTTTCACCTTTCCAATTTTACCTGTGGTGACTTAGAAAAATTTCTGTTTTAAGATTTACGTGGATGCTGCTTCCCAAAGAACAAAACTGGGTTTCGGGAAAAAAAATCAAAAAAAAACGTTTCTGTTAAAAGTTTTTTTATAATACCCGGTATTTTTTTTCCCTTTCAATTCACCTTTTGGTGACTATAGAATTTCTGTTTTAAAATTTTCCCTGGATGCCCCCGTCAATGAACAAAACTGGGTGCGCAGAAGTCAAAAAAACACGTAAACTGTTTTGTTTTTGTATAATCCCCGGTAATTTTTTTCACCTTTAATTCACCCGTGGTACTTTAGAATTTCTTTTTTTTAAAATTTACGTGGAAAGCTGCGTCAATGAACAAAGCTTGGGGGGGCAGAATTTAAAAAAAAACGTATCGTTATGTTTTCGTTTTAATTTCCCCGGTTTTTTTTTTCACCTTTTAATTAAACCCGTGGGGACTATTGCAAATTTCTGTTTTTAAAATTTCTTTGGGTTTCTGCGTCAAAGAAAAAAAGCTGGGTGCGCAAAAAATCAAAAAACCCCGAAATTTTTTATGTTTTTGTTTAATAACAAATATTTTTTGCACCCTTTTAATTCCCCGTGGTGACTATAGAATTGCTGTTTTTGGGGGGGGCGTAGCCTGCCCGGGTGATGGGAGAATGCCCGAAAGAGTCCTCCCGGGATTTTGGGTGCAAATTTGGGCCCAAAACCCCCAAAATGGGGTCTAAAATGCAGAAGAAGGAGCCCGAGCTGCAAACGGACCCGCCCAGAAAGGGGAGGTGCCGATTTCAAACTTTTCGCCCCACTGGCGGACATACGCTCCTGTCCAAGACCCCAGCCGGGAGCAAACGCCATCTTTGGACCACCCAAAGGGGGGACAAAAGACTTCCGCCTCCCACTCGGAGAGGGGGCACAGTGAAGGGGGCACGGGGAGAAGGGGCCCCCCCCGGCCCCCAACCCGTGCAGGGCTCTCCCCGCGAAACACCTGAGAAAGGGGAGGGAACGGAGCCGGGATCACCCGGCGGAGGTGAACGGAGCAGAGGCGGAGAGCTCCCGGGGGGCGGCGTCCGGGGTTGACTTCCGTTGCAGCGCCTCCGGGGTTTTCTCCCGGGCCCCATTTTGAAGCGCAAATGCCCCAACTGATGGACGCCCGAAATCAGGTACCCAGGGGCCCAAAAGGGGGGGGCGGGGTCCAGCGGACCACAGACACGCGGGGAACCCGGGGAGGCTTCGGGCCCCGGGGGACATGAGGCAGATGGGGGCCCAAAATTTTAAAGTGCTCCCCACCAAAAATCCCCCCGGGGGGGCTCAGGCGAGGGGGGGGGCGCGGGGCCCAAACCCTTTAAAGGCCGGGTCGGTGGGAGGCACGGGTGAGAGCAAAAGGGATGAGCCCACCTCTTTATGCACTCCCAAAAACCCTCCCGCATCTCCAAATCCACTCAACATGAGCATTCCCCTCCCCAATATACATTACACACAGTAGCCCCCCATTCTGACATCCATGCGGGATCCCCCAGGGCAATTCCCATGATGGACGGCTGTCCGCCCCCACCCCCGCTTGCTAAACCCTGAGACTGAGGCGCTGATGCCCCCCGGGGGCCCCCTATTTGAAAGCGCGCTCTCACCCCTCCCAGAAAAAAGTGCTTAAACTGCATTGGCGCTTGATCTTAAATCCCTGGAAAAGTGACCCAAACCCTGTAAAGCAGAGTTTCCCCATTGCAACACAAGGTTAAAACGCTAGAAGACAAATTAAAAGAATACAGCACGAATGGCGACTATCAGTCCACAGGGGATCACAGAAGAATTCCAAAAAAATTTTTAATTGACCATATGGATACCTCAAAAACCGAAACCGGAGGAACAACATTCGAATTCGGGGGTTCTGCGGGAACGAAAAAAACCCCCAAGATTTGCCGTCATCCCTCACTAAATTGTTTAACGAACTCTTGGGGAGAGACACCACTGCCACTATTGAAATTGACCGTGCCCACCGTGCACTGCGCCCGCCGAGTGTTGACGAGACGAAGCCAAGAGATGTCATCTGCCGTATTCACCATTTTCCACTTAAAGAATCCATAATGCAGAAGGCAAGGCGTGCCTCAACCATCACCTTTGAAGGCGCTCGGATCGCTTTGTTCCCGGATTTATCAAGACGCACGTTACGCTTACGCTACACCTTGAAGCCTCTTCTGGCTGTCCTGCAATCTCATGACATCCCATATAGATAGGGCTTCCCATTCGCCCTACAGGTCCGGAAGGGGGAAGAGATTTTCACGATTAGATCTCCCGCGGACGTGTCACCATTCCTTGCGGCCTTGGACTCCCCCTTTCCAATTTCCCGGGACTGATGTCTATTTTTTTCCCCCTCTCAAACAGTTACAGTGCGGGATCACAAGACTCACTAAAGCACGGGTTTTTTCCGGGAGGTCCCGCCCCCCACAGCGAGATCAGAGACTTTCATGGAGGGCTGCAAGCCGAAGAGATCCAAGGGACTTGAGACTTACTCCTTCTATTTTCCGCTCTGAAATTAGTATTTTTTGTTTTTTTCTCCTTTTTCTACTGTCTGCCCCCCCACTTGATTTTCTGATTAGAGATTGGATTATCGTTGACCCCTCAGATTAGTGTGTCTTGCCATTTTACTTTTTGTTTCCTTTCTTTTACCTTTATTGTATGCCTCCCTTGCCCGCCCACCCTCCCTTACCCCCCCTCCCCCCCCCGTTTTTTCCCCCCTTTTTTTTTTTTTCTTTCTTTCTTTTTTTTTTTTCCTTCTCTCCCCCCCCCCCCTTCCCCTTAACCCCTTTTTTCATGTTTACCCTTTCCTCCCCCCCCCCCCTCCCCAAGTTTTCTTTCGAACAAAAGGCAAGTTCACGAAGTTATTGCTAAAAGGGTTCCAACATTCTCTTTCCCTGTGATCCGGGGGTTTTTTCTATAAATATGGGCCCCTATTTCCCGCCACTATTCAAAGGGAGGTTTTGGCTCACTGGGCGTAGCATTTTTCATGTTGACGCGCACAAGGTGGCCTCCATGTCTGTGCAGCCATGTTCCCCACATAGGTCATTTCAGCACAAGGGGCTGGCCTACACTTTGTTGCGAAACTTTAGAGCTGGTGTTAATGGAGTTGGTTTGGGGGGTTGGGTTGAACCTCTCTGGTGTTCTCGCAGTTTTTCACGTATTTTTGCCCCAACGAGGAGGTTCCGGGGATCTTTTGTGGCCCCTTTTTTTGAGTTGCTAGGGCGCTTATCTTTTCAGACACCATGACAACACTCACAGTCACCTCCTTCAATGTGAAGGGGTTCAATATCCCGGAGAAGCGTTCTCGGATATTGTACGAAATGCACAAAGCCCGCTCTATATATTATCTTACAAGAGACCTTTTTTCATGACAGATCTCCCCCCCTTTCCCCAAATATTCCCCCTGTCGGGGTGCCATTGCAGTAGTAAGGACTCTAAACCAAAGGGAGTTGCGGTTCTGGTACATAAATCTCTCCCACACCAAATCGTTGAAACCAGACAGGACCCTGATGCCAGGTATATCTTTGTTAACTGTAAAACCCGGGGGGACGCCAACACAATCGAAATGTCTATGCCCCAAATCAAGGCCAATTATCTTTCTTAACAAAATTTTGGATGACCTAACACCTTTTCGACATGGTGGATTATCCTCTGGGTGATTTAAACGGGCTTTTTGCACCCACATGAATTTTCGCGGGGCATTCCGCGATCTCTCTAAATAAGCTTAATAAGCTCAAGAAGTTGCTGCATGATATGCAGTTAAGTGACATTTGGCGTACATCACCCCGTAATAGGGATACACATTTTACTCTCCCCCCATAAAGTTTAGTAGAAAAATATTACCCCTCCAACACTCCCTACTTCCCCGAGCTAAAACAAACATCGTAATTTTTTTTCATTCGGACCAGCCCCGACATTGCCATGTATGTGCCAACCCCCAAACGAAAATCCCTTTTCCTGGGTCTAATGAACGTTGTTAAAGGCCCTTGTGTCTGGCCGAGCTGGACAAACCGCTCGGGCACTTTGGGGATGTATGAAACAGATTATCCCCACATTTTAAAGGGGAACCTTAAAATGTGTGCTCCGGGAGTGCTAATAAAGCAGGGCTCGCGTCTAAAACGGGGGGCAGCGGCTCGCAAAAACCAAAGGGGACCGACTGCCTCTCTGGGAGGAACATAAGAGAGGGGGCGAAGAAGCTATTTATAGTGAACTAATACTTGTCAAACATGAAATCCGTAAGGTGCTGGAGAGCAAAAATAAACGCTACAAACAGCTTTGTGCACATTCTTTTTATGAATGGAGCAAAAAACCAAGCAGGATCTGCCCCGGGCATGAGGGCCAAAAGAGCGTTTTTTTCTCCCTTCCATTAGGAATAGGGGGGGAAAGGTAGTTCATGTTACCTCTGAGATTCTGGAAGCGTTTCGCACATACTATCACGACCTATATAATCTCCCCAAGCCTCCATTGTCATCATGTCCCAACAAGTTTGAAGAATATATAAAAAGTTCGGCACTCCCCAACCTGGATCGAGATAGATTGTCGTCACTAGAGGCCCCTTTCTCAGTAGAAGAGTTGCAATCGGCGATTGCTTCACTGCCGACGGGTAAAAGTCCAGGACCAGACGGATACACCGCTCAATTTTTCAAAACATTGGGTGCTGAATTGACTGGCCCCATGTTGGATTTCTTCAATTCCTCACCTTTTTACAACGACCCGCTACCTCAGTTCTTGTTAGCGTACATCACTGTCATCCCAAAAGAAGGAAAGGTCCCCTGTCTTTCCAAGTTATGACCCCATCTCGCACCCAAAAAAACAGACACAAAACTGTTTTCCCAAAATCTTGGGCCTAGACTTAAAACATTTGGAAGATCTATAGGGCCCAGACCAAGTGGGATTGTGCCCACCCAGAAGCCCCGCAACACTCTAAAACCTCTCGATCGTCCAATAATGAGGGTCGTGGGTGCCGGAATGTTGCTCTCTCTAACCGGAGAAACGTTCGATAGAGTGGATGGTTTACCTAAAGGGGTTCTGAAAAACAAGGGTTGGGGCCCATAATGCTGCAAAGAAACATGGCCCCATATCGAAATCCCCAGCCCCAAACCGGATCAAACGGGGTCTCTTTCTGCTCATATCCCGATACGCAATGGCACCAGACAGGGTTGTCCCCTCTCCCCGATACTATTTGTTCTGATAATGGAGCACTTGTTACAGACCATTAGAAATAACCCAGACATTCAGGGTGCCGCTGGGGGGCAGCAACATAAAATGTGCCCCTTTCGGACGTCTCCTCCTTTACACACCCAACCCTCACATCCTGCCCAATTATGTCCTCTTTTTCATTATTGGACGCTCCTAATTTCAAAATAAATTACACCAAATGTACGGCACTGGGGGTGAAACTAGATAGAGCTTTAATAGCATTGCTGAATCAAAAGTTCCCGTTCACCTGGGCCCCGGGCGGCTTTTTAAATATTTTGGGATTTATCCCGGCGGATCCCCAAGAGGTGGGCCCGGGTTAACTTCTTCCTCCCCTGAGCTCATAACTCGGGCCTGGGCATGGGTCAAAAAAAATTTTTCCCGGTAGGGAAAAATAGTATAGTCAAAAAGAAAAAACTACCACGCATTTATACCCCTGCAGACCATACCCCGTCGCTCCTAAAAAATTTTCCATCGATGGAAAAAAAATACCAAAACCTTGTCGGGGGAGGAGAAAACTAGGATGCAAAGGCGACTTTATAAAAAAGAGGCAGGATGGTGGTTGGGGCTCGCCGGGCATAAAAATATTATTTGGCAAAAGGTCGCGGTTCGCCTTGTTGCTTCATCGCGTTTTGCCACAAGTTGTGGGTAAAATAGAAGAATTTAAATTTTTAATGCCCCCCTTGTCCAACCCCCCCTGGCTTCATCTCACTTTGCCTTTAAGACTAATCAAGGGCTTCCTGGGTGGGTCGGCACACCTTCTTGGTTGGGGCATAATGGCACTGCCCGGGGGGTTATTCTCGCCGGGGGGGCCACTGACACCCCTAAAGGTAAACCGTCACTGGCCCCAATTGCCCTTCTGTGTTACTCCGTGGTGTTTCCCCAAAAACCACTGCTATTTCGGTGTCTGTCTACCCAGGGACTGAAAACCAGGGAGAATAAAGAGGAATTACCCTCCTCTCACCACCTGGAAAGCTATTTCCAAATTTTCCCTTTTTACACCCAAAAAAGGGGTTCTAAGATTACACAGGCCTTTGTCTCCCTTGGATCCCTATGTTCCATTTTGCCCCCGTGGGTGTCACCTGACTCCAGATTTGTATATTTTCATCCCAGTTTTATCAGGTTCAGCCCGGTGTTCCCAAAAAAGTTGGGAAGGGGAAATTTGGGGGGACATATTTTAGGGAGGAAAGGCGAAAACGTAGCACTAACATACAAATCCAAAGTGCTTGCAGGTTTCAAGAACTTTTTATAAAATACTCTCTAATGGTATAGGGGCCGAAGCTACTACATCTATACCCCCCAAATTTTCCCAAATACCCGTTTGGGGGTGGAACGGAGGGGATCCATGTCCCATATTTGGGGGCTTGCCCCCGCACTTCAGGTTTTTTTTGGAATAAAGTTCCCAATAATTGAGCGGTAACGGGAATAAAAATTAAGAAAAACCCAGTAGTGATATTGCTGCAGTTATCCCCCCGCCTTCCTGTCCCCTTAAGGGGCACAAATTACTTACATTCTTTTTTTCCCCCAAAGCCCTTAAAACCCCGATTGTGAGGGTTTTGGGGATCCTTTCACCTCCGCATGGTTTTAAAAAAACTCACGTCCCTTCAACAAGTGGAGGAGATCCGAGCAGACCACAACAGACGCAGGACAGTACCTGGCCACAAAGGTCAATTGGGTGGCTTTTTGGGGTTCTAGAGATTAAACCTGCATTGCCCTTTTGGAGGATGAATTTTTGGGGGGGTTGGGGGAGTGCAGAAGGGCGTTGGGGGGGATGTTGCTACTTCCGAGCAGTCGCATACTTAATTGGTGACCTACATAATTTCTCCCCGGAGGGTCTCACGGTACGTCCCTCCGTCTTTCTCCTCATGTGCTTGGGAATTAGTGTTTCCCTTTTTTTTTTTTTTTTTCTTTGTGTATTTTTGGGGTTTTTTTTGTTCTACAAACTTAAAGATTATACTCTTTATGTTAAGGTGTTTATATGACTCATAGGCGGGGCCCTTTACGTGGTCCGAGCACTCATGGTACTGTTAGATCACTGATCAGACAGGCGGTAGAATTTTTGCTCTCGTACTATAGAGAGATGCTTTTTTGTTACATTGCATACACTAAAAAAAACTTCTACCTTTTTGATACCGCGGTTTGTAACAATGTCATTTTGTTTGTATTATTATTTCGAGAGGCACAATTCCATGTACTTTTTTGTGCATTACGTCTTTTCATTTTGGGAATTTTTAAATTTATCATGGTTCTTCAATAAAAACTTTTGAATGCGAAAGAAATCTGTTTTTTAAGATTTACAGGGTGCTGCGCAATGAAAAAAGCGGGTGCGCAAAAGTCAAAAAACACGTATTTTTATGTTTTCGTATAATACACGGTATTTTTTGCACCTTTTAATTCACTTGTGATGACTATAGAATTGCTGTTTTAAATTTACGTGGATGCTGCGTCAATGAACAAGCTGGGTGCGCAAAAGTCAAAAAACACGTATCTGTTATGTTTTCGTATAATACACGGTATTTATTTCAACTTTCAATACACCTGTGGCGACTATTGAAATGCTGTTTTAAGATTTACGTGATGCTGCGTCAATGAACAAAGCTGGGTGCGCAAAAGTCAAAAAACACGTATCTGTTATGTTTTCGTATAATACACGGTATTTTTTGCACACTTTCAATTCTCCTGTGGTGACTATAGCATTACTGTTTTAAGATTACGTGGATGCTGCGTCAATGAAACCAAAGCTGGGTGCGCAAAAGTCAAAAAACACGTATTTTTTATGTTTTCGTATATACACGGTATTTTTTGCACCTTTCAATTCACCTGTGCTGACTATAGAATTGCTGTCTTAAGATTTACGTGGATTGCTGCGTCAAAGGGAAAAAAGCTGGGTGCGCAAGTCAAAAAACACGTATCTGTTAAAGGTTTTCGTATAATACACGATATTTTTTGCACCTTTTAATTCACCCGTGTGACTATTTGAATTGCTGTTTTAAGATTTACGTGGGGTGCTGCGTCAATGAACACAGCTGGGTGCGCAAAAGTCAAAAAAACACGTATCTGTTATGTTTTTGTATAATACACGGTATTTATTTCACCTTTCAAATTTACCTGTGGTGACTTAGAATTGCCGTTTTAAGATTTTCGTGGATGCTGCGTCAATGAACAAAGCTGGGTGCGCAAAAAGTCAAAAAAACACGTATCTGTTATGTTTTCGTATAATACACGGTATTTTTTTGCACCTTTCAATTCACCGTGGTGACTATAGCTTTACTGTTTTAAGATTTACATGGATGCTGCTCATAAACAAAGCGGGGTGCGCAAAATCAAAAAAACTATCTGTTATGTTTTCGTAAAATTAACGGTTTTTTTTTGACCTTTCAATTCCCCTGTTTTGACAAAAGAATTGCGTTTTAGATTTTTGGGGATGCTGCGTCAATGAAACAAAGCGGGGGTGCTAAAAAGTAAAAAAAACACGTATCTGTTATTTTTTTGTTTAAACACGGTTTTTTTTTGCCCCTTTTCAATTCACCTGTGGTGACTGTAAATTGCTGTTTTAAGATTTACTGGATGTGCACAATGAACAAAGCTGGATGCGAAAAAGAAAAAACACGTATCTGTTATTTTTTCGTATGATACACGGTATTTTTGGCAACAAAAACCCTGTGTGACAAAAAGTTGCGAATTGAAATTTTAAAAGAAAGGGGATAAATCAACACGGGGGAAGGGGTTTAAAATTAAAAAATGAACCCCTATCTGAAATGTATACTGAAAAAAAAGTGGATTTTTGCACCTAACAAGAGACCTGCGTTACTAGAAATGATGTGTATAAATTTTAAATTCAGGCGCCAAATTTTGGAAATTTTAAAATAGATCTGTTATAAAAAAGATATGCAGGAAATGTCTACACTAATCTTGGGGAACTTTACCCAGTGTTTTTATGATAGAGCTTGTCTGTGTTCGCCCGCGGTATTTTTACAGCGGTAGGCTTTTTAAAAAATTCTCTAGTAACTACAAAAATCTTAAAATCTCAAATCTAAAAAATAAAGGATCACAGCTATAGAAGGGGTTCTCTGTGCAGAAATAGACTAATTTTGCTGAGCTGTTTTTCCACAGGCAGAGCACACTCCTATTTCCCTTTAAAGCTGAAGACACAAGGCTGAACAGGAAGGGGGGTTCATGTTAAATAGGTCTGTGTTTTTTAGCCCAACGCAAAAATACACATCCCAGTCATGAGTTGCACACAATCCACCCCGCTTATTCTGTAAACTGATTTGCTGGCCGCCCCAAAAGACAGGAAGCGCCGAAAAAGGCGCGTTTTAATAGAGTGCACGTTTTAACCCTTAAATTTTCGCATGATCTGAAAAAATTTTGATCACCATAAAAAAATTGCCGTTTCAACTTTGCGATAAAAAAACGCCAACATAGTATTTAAGCTAAGAAAAATAAAAGATCTTTAGATAGTACAGTGTAAAAATCCACAAAGTCTTTTGGGACATAGTTGTGAAGGGTAAAATAATTATGATTCCAGGTCTCACAGAGGGATAGTATGCCAAAAAAGGCTAATAAGCGAAGTGGGGCTCACCCGTAGTAGTATGGATGCAGTTGTAGGTCTTCTTTCTTGGTACGTCCTGTTATTGCGGCTGCACGGATCCTCTATCCCGACCGAAGACAGCCAAACAGGCAAAGCAAGCAAAAAGAAATTTTGCACGAATCCAGCAAATGCAAAAAGACGTAAGATACTTTAATGTGAGACATATACACTCATGGTACAGGGGGTGAAAAAAACGCTACACCCAGGTAGCCTACGCGTTTAGGGCATACGGCATCGCCCTTGTTCACGGCATAAATTAAAACACAATACATATTACCTTTCTGTATCTGTATCTACCTTCACAATGGTGAACAGGGGGCGGAGGCACTGGGCGGATGTACTATTCGGCCGTGACCTCACTTCCCCCTGTCTGTTACAGGTAACTTTGTGTATATTAAAAACAACAGGTGTAACTACTTTGAATCATAAAAATATGTATATACATACATTTACACAGGAAGACAGTAATGTACTTGGATCGACTGATATTAAAGCTATCGCTAATAAATATAATGGAGGTCATTCCGATAGTTTAACCCCTCCGGCATCCTGGTTCCCAATTCAAGGATCCAAAATGCCTCTCTCAAATGGACCTGCTGTGTTCAATCCCTGCCTCTCCTTGGGCGTTTTACCCTTTCTATCCCGCTTATACGCAGGCTTTCTATGGATCCTGAATAGACTTGCAGAAAGTGCTTAACTGCACCCGATTGATTGGGGGAATTATTTCTAATCCCAGCCAGATGTTAATAAATCCTAACCTTCAATTTTCTAATACTGCTTCCTATGTAAGTTTTACTACATTCTGTGCAAAAAATTGCATATACTACATGGTGGCTGTTATTTAATGGCTGTGGCTGTTATTTAATCATTAATTTTGTAGCTTTTTGGATTTAGTGTTCGCTCTAAAGTGTCAGTTGTTTTGGTGACTTTACACCTGTGGCGCCTTTTGTCCCCACAAGGGAAAAAACCTTTAGTTTTTAACCAGGTTTGCTGTATTTGTGGTGATCTAAATTCGCTTCTTGAAATATTATCTCCTATAGTTCTATTTCTTTTAGGAATGCATGTGTACCCCTGATCTAAAATCTGTGCCAATAACGGGTCCTGACGTAGGATATGGATATTTTTACAAAAAACACTCTTAATTTTTCCAAAATCTCGGCTATATGGCGTGGTGAATACTACTTTATTTTCAATTTTGTTTGGACCATAGTCTTTTCTCTTATCAAGTAAAAAATCTTGTGTTTTGCCTACCATTTTTATCTTTGCTTGATTGATTTGTTTAGGACTATACCCTCTATCCTTCAAACGCTTATCCACAATATCAACCTCCTTTTTCTAGTCACTCTCTCTAGTGCATGTACGGCATGTTCTAATATATTCCCCATACGGTATAGAGTTTACTGTGCTCAGAGAGTGACTACTATCTGCTCTTAACACAGTATTCCCACTTAAGGGCTTTCTATATAACTGAGTAACAATAGTAGAGGTATCTATATCTCCAATAAGGAGGATATCCATAAATGGATTTACTTTAGATTGCATTTCAAATGTGAATTGCAGGTTGAGGGGTTAAGGTTGGCATATTTGATGAACTCTGGTATGGACGCCACATCCCGACCCCAGATGATCAACAGGTCGTCTATGTAGCGCCCATACCAGAGCACATCCTGGGAAAAGGGATTGTCAACATTATAAATGTACTGGTGTTCCCACCAGGACATATAAAGATTTGCAATAGAAGGTGAAGATGTGGCTCCTATTGGGGCTCCTGTAAGTTGGAGATAATAGTCATTATCAAAAGAAAAATAGTTGCTACTTAGCAAGAAATCAATACTGTCTAGTATGAACAATTGAAGTTCTTCTGAATATTCACTATATTTGAGTAAATGGAACTGTATGGCTGGTCTAACTAATTTATGGAGAATAGTGGAATACAGGCTTTTAACATCCATACTAACCCAAGTATGGTATTTTGTCCAGGTATGGTCTTTTAATGACTTGATGACCGCCGTACTATCCTTCAAGTAACCAGGCATAATATGGACCAATGGCTGAAGGTATTGGTCAAGCCAAGTACTTAGTCTTTCATTTATGCTCTGGTTACCCGAAATAATGGGGCGTAATTCAGGAGGGAAACAATTTTTGTGTACCTTAGGTACTCCGTAAAAAACGGGTACCCGAGGATTAGATACTTCCAAAAATTTTCTTTGTTTTGGGGTAATGACACCCAGGTGTATACCTTCATCCATAAGTTTGGAGAATCTAATTTGAAAATCTCTTGTTGGATCATTACCTAGTTTACGGTATGTTTCTGTATCTGTGAGTATCTCTTGTATTTGTTTAACATATAAGCTGGAATCTAACACCACTGTACACCCCCCCTTATCAGCTTTTTTATTATAAGATTTTCGTTCCTTCTTAGCTGTGCTAATGCTGTGTATTGATTCTTAGTTAGGTTACTCCGTTGTTTTTTCATTTTAGGTGTTTCCCTATCGTTAATTATTTTACAGAGATCCCTTTCCATTACATTTTGAAAAATGTCCATGGCCTCTACCCTTGATTTTATGGGATAATACGTAGGATTTGACATGATTTGAGGTATATTTTCATCTTTTATTTCATATGCCACTTTCATATCTCCCAAATCCTGTAGAGTCATGAGAGCTTGTTGTTCTTGAAAGTTCAAGGCAGAATAATCATTCTCTTTGTTCCAGATCAGTTGATCCCATGTAGTTCCTATGGTGTATTCCTTTTTGTCCTGTTGGAAATGTCTCTTCACTGTTAGGAGACGCACGAACTTATTAATATCCAGCATGGTATTGAATAACTTGAAACCTCTGGTGGGGGTGAAATTCAGTCCTTTCCTCCAGAACCGCTAATTGGTCTTCTGATAGTATGGTAGGGGTAAGTATAATCACACTGTCCTCCCTTGGGGGATCTTCACTTATTTTTTTGGGTTGTTTTTCTTGCGTTGTTTTTTGGCGGTGTCTTCTTCCTGCTCGTTTTTTTGATGCTCCTTGTGTGTTGCTTTTATTTTGTTTATCACTGCTTCTTGTTTGTAATCTCTCTAAACACGAATTATCTGAATCTGATGTGGCTGTTTCAGTTAAATCTTTTTCTGAGAAACTTACTTCTTTTTTGGATCTATAATACCTCCTATTGTGAGAGCGCAATATGGATCTAGGTCTTCCTCCTCTCTCTTGTTTCCACGAGTAAACTCTTTTTAACTGTGTTGTGTTTTAATTTATGCCGTGAACAAGGGCGATGCCGTACGCCCGAAACGCGTAGGCTATCTGGGTGTAGCGTTTTTTTTCACCCCCTGTATCATGAGTGTATATGTCTCACATTAAAGTATCTTACGTCTTTTTGCGTTTGCTGGATTCGTGCAAAATTTCTTTTTGCTTGCTTTGCCTCACAGAGGGATAGCAATACTTGATAGTCCCTGAAGAAGATGTGGATACATGGTGGAACATGTGGGTTATATCTATGTAAATGCAGGGACTACTAAGTAGTGCTATCCTTCTAAGAGAATTGAAATCATTCTGTCTTTCATACGTCCTCCCAAAAAATTGTGAATTTTGACATTGTATTGTCTAGGGATCTCATATCGCTTGGCACTAATGAACATTGGACATAATTGGCACAGGCAATTATGGTAGGGAAAAGTTGGTCATTGCTATTTCATGATTAATCTTTAATAAAGTTGTGTATGTTTTCACCGTAACCGGGATTTGGAGTTCCTTGCGGTGCAGGCCTCGGAGTGGCTCAGCACCAGGATATCCGGCATTTGTATTTGTTTGCACACCGCTTGGCCGGCGGGAACCGGGACGGAGAACAACACTACTCGGACTCACATGGAGGACTAAGGACTAGCCCGCATACATAGGTGAGCCATTTCTACTTTTCATTACTTATCTACAAGGTTGTGAAGGCCACCAGAGCTCGTTACCTATGGGCAACTATAATATTGTTTACGGAGTGTGAGCCAGGAAAGATATTTACGTTTAACAGCAGCAGCACTAGTCACAGTGATAGATCACGGAGCTCCGCTTTCAGCATGCAACAACAGGAAGCTCCTTTACCATTAGATCGCAAAACAAAACTAGCGATGGTGTTCCAAGAAAACAATGCAGAAATAGATTGTACACAAGAATGGAACCAGGCATTTATAGAACTTGAGAAAGCCAAGATAAAAGAATTGAAACTGTGGTGGGATCAACAGACATTAACAACTTATTATGAGAAAAAAATAGTGCCGAGAGGACTGAGGCTAAAAAAGCTTCCCTCATTCCCCGCCACAGATGAATTCAATAGAAAATGGAACGACATCCTGTCAGAATGTTCGCTAGCGTTAATAAAACTGATTATAGACTTTGAAACTGAAAAACTGATTGAAGCAGAAATGAAAGGGAAAAACGCACAGGAGAAAGTCCAAGCATACAAAGATATGACACAATTTGATACAGCACAGAAGCATCTAAAAGATACAATAGACAAAATTGAAAAAGTCATTATGGAAAATAAAAGGAGAAAATATACAAGAGATGTGGAAGACTATAATAACAACAGGGTATACACATGGGTTAAGGAAAAACAAGAATTTACACCTAGGTCTATATTAAGAAAAAAATGGAGAAACAATAATAAAAGGGCTGTTAGATTCTAAGATATCGAAAGCACCGACAGTGGAGATACAGATTCTGACATGCAAGAACAAGAAATGTCCAATGAAGAGGAACAACCACACAATAGCAAGAGTAAATCAAAAAACGGGAACACAAGAGGAAAGAGACAGGAAGAAGTTATACCAAGGAAGTCCACAAGAACATACGGACAGAAAAAAGTAAATTACAAAAAGTAGGTAATGACATCCAAGTTGTAGTATTAACACCTGCAGTACTAACTCAAACGCAAATTGATGTTCTGGGACAAGGACTAAATTTCTCCCCCTTGCTGTTTTGACCTTTTTTCCACTATTCTGGACATTAACAAATTCAGTAGATTAATTGCAGTAAAAAAAACATTTTTTCAATAAAGATGATAAAAAAGATAATCCAGGTGATATAACAGTGAATGATGCAAATGAATTTGAGACACTACAATTTAATGAGCAGATGGCATTGAGAAACCTACAGGAGCTTGGCTTAGAACACATGGAGCATGATAATTTGGAGTGCGAAGGGGAGGCCAGCATCCACCACCACATGCCCAACCCAGCCTTCTACCCAATTAAAGCCAGGGTACCTGCCATGGAAGTATTTCAAAACATCATGGAGCGTGACCTGATGGCATTACAAAGAAAAAACAATCAACTAATGAGAAACAAAAAACAAGGGGATAAAAATAACCTAACATGGTCTCAAAGAAAAGCTCTAAAAGAGATAAAAAACAACAAAAATTGGGTCATTAAGAGGGCTGACAAAGGAGGGGCAACGGTGGTGATGGATGCTGGCCTCTATACTATGCAAATATATAGCATCTTAGAGGACACAAAAACATATCATAGACTTGATAAAAATCCTACTCAACATAACAATAAAAAGTTGGATCAGTTATTGAATGAAGGTGTTTCCTGGGGTGTTATCACTGAAAAACATAAAAAATACCTTTTGGGTAATGATCATGTAGTCCCAGTATTTTATCGAGCCCCCAAGGTACACAAAAAATATTTCCCTCCTAGCCTAAGGCCTATAATTTCGAGCAATCAATCTCTCTGTGAAAGACTCAACATCTGGGTAGACCAACATTTACAGCCCATAGTGCGCAAATTACCCGGTTACATAAAGGACACCAAATCCATGTTGAGAACCATGGTAGGTAGGCAATGGCAAAGCAGCTATACTTGGATAAGTTGTGATGTCATTAGCTTATATTCATCCATACCGCATGACATTGTTATTATTGCAGTAACATTTTTCCTTAAACATCATAGTAGCTATGATTCCAACCTACAAGAATTTCTGCTCATGTCCCTAGAATTCTTGCTAAAAAGTAACTTTTTCATATTTGAAAAAAGGTACTATTTACAACTAGTGGGGGCACCTATGGGTGCCACTGCCTCGCCCTCTCTGGCCAATATTACTATGGCATGGTGGGAGCACCATGCCATATATCATGAGAATAATCCCTATTTGGGGTGCATTGTCTGGTATGGGCGCTACCTCGATGACCTCTTGTTTATTGGGGTCACGATGTAGCGCTCATACAGCCCTTCTTGGAGTATTTAAATCTCAACCATTTTAATTTACGGTTCACGGGTAAATGGGATAAACAAGAGATCCCATTTTTGGACATTTTACTAAAAGGAGACATTGAGAGTGGTACGATAGTAACCACAATGTACCGTAAACCAAATTCTGGAAATTCCATCCTCAAAGCAAATAGTTGCCACTCTCCCAGTACAATTGGTGCTATACCCTACGGAGAGTATGTGCGGGCCCGCCGACTCTGCACTCAAGACTCAGACTTTAAAGAATCAGTGAACAACATCGATTTGAGACTAGAGGAGAGAGGGTACACTAGAAAAGAGATAAAGAGAGCGAAAGCCAAAATTGGTGCCAAAACACAATCACAATTGTTGGAAAACTTTAAATATAATGAAAATAAAGCATATCATTCAAACAAACTGGTATTTTCCACCAAATTTAGCAAGAATTTTAGGAAAACAAAATCCATATTTTATAAAAACCTCAATATATTACGGCAGGATGAAACTCTTTCAGAAATCTTAAAAGAGGGAGTAGCATGTGTTCCCAAAAAGAACCAAACAATAGGCAATATTATATCTCCTAGCACTTTTGTCAGAGAGACCCCTCAAGGTAAAATATGGTTAAAACAAAAAGGCTTTTTCAAATGCGGGGGTAATAGATGCAACACATGCAGCCTCAGCATAAAAACAAAAACATTCAGTAATGCTACAGACATGGAAAAATTTGAAATCAAACAGTTTATTAACTGTAACACACACCATGTCATATACATCATTGAATGTACTATATGCCAAAAAAAATATGTGGGCAGCACTAAAAGAAAGGTAAAAACTCGAATCATGGAGCATATAGCTGGCATTAGAAAAGGCAATAAATCAGCATCAGGTGCGGCAAAACATTTTCTTGAATGTCATCAAGGAAACATAACTAGTCTCAAATTTTATGCAATAGAGTATGTAACAAGCCCAAATAGGGGAGGAAATTGGGAAAAAAAACTCAGACAGAGAGAGCATACTGGATACTCATACTTGGTAAGAGAAGACCGCAAGGCCTAAATTACCGCACTGATTTGCTATATATATATATTAAATATCATGCCTATTATGCCTTTTGTATATTATATTTACTTATTGTTGTATACCATTCTGGGTGCCTTCCCCTTTAAGAGAGTACAGATAGATTTATTCCCCCCACCTATAATCACATGAACATGTGATCGTTAATCTGCATGTGATGTGGTTTTAAGTTGTTTTAAATTACGCAGCTATACATTATTTAGAACTGTGAACAAAGCGATACCTCGAAAACCGCTGCAGTGCAGGCATCCTGAGACACATGTTTTGCGCTGCTGATCTTAATCTTTAATAAAGTTGTGTATTTTTCAACCGTAACCGGATTGGAGTTCCTTGCGTGCACCTCGGATGGCTCAGGCACCAGGATCATCCCATTTGTACTATTTCATGATTTTTTTTTTCTATGGTGATTCTCTTTGCTAGTTTAAGGCATTTGGGAATATTACAGATGGATGAACATAAATCCTGGTGGCCCCATCAAAGACAAGGACAAATACTGATACGTTTTCAGTAGGGTCTGGTTTGTTTTCGAATGTACCTCGTAATATATTAGTTTAATAAAGGTACTTCATAATTATATGTTTGAGGTGGATCTATTTATACTGTATAAGTAGTCTTTCTTGAGTCTTGTAAAATTTATTATTTTGCATCTAGGGTAGTACTCCTGGTTATCTCATGTACTCATGGTTATCTCCTTTACTTACGGTTATCTCCTGTATTTATGGTTATCTCCTAGTATGCTTGGTTACCCCTGTTTGTACAACACAGCGTAATACTGCCTCTTTTATGCCCCTCAGAGTAAAAGGTATTTTGAAAGCACCACTACAACACTAACAAACATGCCACAGCTCCATGTGTACCTTTCAAGGTACCCCCATTCCAATAACAAGTGTCTCACAGTTTCCGACAAGAATTCTACAGTTCCCTATGTGCCATAAGTGAACCCCACACCACTAACAAACATTTCACTATACTTAAGTGCTTGCTGGAAACTTCTCACTGCTGACAATATGTTGAGCGATTATTATTACAAAGTTTAAATCGCACAGTTTTAATGTTGATCAAATATTTAGATCATCGGATAATTTTAGTTTTTAAATCTGTCATCATCTATTCAGATCCGCCATTTTCGTGCTTTCCTGTCATTTTGGCCCACAGAATCAGATTACAGTATAACAGTGAGATTGTGTGTGCAACGTCATGACTGATGTTATGGTTGCGATTGACTGGAAAAAACACATACCTCTTTACATAGAACAGCCCTTCATTCGCCTCATGGTCTCTCAGCGTCCACAGACAGTAGACATCGCTCTGCTTGTGTCCAACACGTCAGCGAATTTTATCTATTTCTTCACAGAGATAGCTCTACAGTTAGCTGTGATTCCTTAAACAACTTAGTTTAGATTAGAGATTGGAAGATTTTATGTATTGAGGTAGAATTTTAAAAGCATCTCGCTGAAAAAGTCACGGGGGGGGAGAGCGAGGGGACCCCCGCCGAACACAGACAAGCTCTAAAAGAATACTGATAAAGTTCCCAAGACTTAGTGAATACATGCACGCAATAGGCTTGATTAGTAACAGTGTTCTATCGAAATATTTCCCTGGATATTGGCTCCTGAACTTATATTAGATACACAACCCTTTTCGAGTATCTGCAGTCTCTTTGTTAGTGCAAAACTCCACTTTAATTATCAGTATACATTTCAACAGGTCTTCATTGTCCAGTTGCCCATTCCATCTTTTTGATAAATCCACCTTGCTGTTAATTAGAAATCCAGCAATTTGTAGTCAGCACATGTTGATAGGTGCCAAAAAATACCTTTCTATTATCCTAATACATTACAATACGTTTTTTTTTCACTTTTGCCCACCCAATTTTGTGTGTCATCCGTAATGAATTGTGATCCACATTGTGTAGTTACACAGGTTATTTGATAGTGCCAACATAAAATACCTTTTATTATCCCAATACATGTACAGATAGACTGTTGTTTGCAACTTTTGCCCAGTCCAGATTTGTTGAAAAACCACATTGCAGTTAAATTTAATCCACAATTGTCTATTTACCACAGTAATTGGATAGGTTCCAAAAAATAACTTTATTATCCGAAAGCATTACAGATACTTGTTTTTTCACTTGTGCAACTAACAGCTTTAATTCATTTGAGGCCCTTGCACTTAAATTGAATACTGCAATTTTTTAGTCACCACATAATTGAAAGTGCCAATAATACCTTGTTATGTAGGCCGAATAAATTCAAGAGACGAGTTTTTTCACTTGTGGCCCAGGCCACTTTGTTGATAGATCACTTGCGCAGTGAAATTGAATACAGCAATTATGATAGCCACCACAATTGGAAATTGATAGGTCAAATACCTTTTATATCCGAATACATTCAGATACGTTTTTTCACTTTGCGGCGCAGGCCACTTTGTTGCTACAGATCTACTTTTTCAGTTACATTTGAATACTCAATTTTTGTAGTCACCACTGTGAATTAGCGATTACCAAATACCTTTATGTAACGGAAATACATTTCAATACAGTCAATGCTTGAATTTTTGGGCATGGGCTTGAAATGGCAGCAATACTACGGCCTATATAAAAAAAAATTGTTTCTAAACAGACATTTGTTCTCACAATTGTCCAAATTGGCTCAGGGTCATCTGAAATTTTTTGGGGCATGTTGTCTTTGATCGCTCGATGCAGCTTCAACTACATCCATTTATAAAAAAATTTTTGTTTCTAACAGACATTTGTCTTCACAATGGTCCTAGAATGGCTCAAGGGTCATGCTTTTTGAATTTTTGGGGCATTTTTGCTTTTGAAATGCAGAGATACTACAGTCCTATTAAGAAAAAGATGTTGTTTTCTAACAGACATTTGTTCTGCACAATGCAAAAGTTCTCATGTTATGTATTTAATTTTTGGGCATCTTGCTGTAAATCCAGCTATACTACGTTCCTATATAAAAATTTTTGTTTTCTAACAACAGTTGTTCTCACAATTGTCAAGATGCGCAAGGATATGTGCTTCTAAAACAGAATAGGGTAACACTGTTAATGGACACATATTTGCAAAAATTACTTGTTTTTGCAAGACTTTACATAGCGATCAATCCCTTATTGCGACAACCCATTTAATACAATTAAAAAAAGAGAATCAAAGACAGAGTGGGATTCCATCCCAAATTAAAAATGTTTTTCTAGAATTAAACTACTAGAAAACTTGCATGTACAAAATACTGGGTTAAATAAGTTCTTCTAATTGACAAGGGAGGTACAGGGAAAACTTGACCAGAGTAGGTTATACAGAGACATGGTGTATGGAGCTACGGACATAGAACAAAAGTACAGAGACAATTCCTCCAGCACGGTGAGTAAATGGAAAAAGATTCCTAAAAAAAGGGCACCTGGTGAAACACAGCGTATCCCCCAGTATTTCCAATGAAGCTCAATTGTCCCACTCATACAGGCCAAGCGCAACCCAGACAAGGACATATATGTCCAGTGAATCAAAATTGGTTGAAAACTCCTTTTTTCCGCACTTTTTAATCGGGGTCATGCAATTTGGGCTCATGCGTGGCCCAGGACAGTATAGTCAATGTCCCCCATGAATAAAAATGTGTAAAAACTCCTTTGCTGCACTTTTTAATCTGTGGTCATGCAGATTTTGGCTCATGCTGTGCCCAGACAGGAATGTCAATGTTCCATGAAACTAAAATTTTATCGAAGAGCTCCTTTCCCAGCACTTTTTAATCTTGGTCAAGACTTTATGGTCATTCGCGTACAACAGATTTATTAATGTCCAGTTCAACAAAAAAGGTGGTTAAAAGACTCCTTTTTCCGCACTTTTTAAATCTGGGTCCATGCCAGTGGTCTCATGCTGCGTTTCCAGACAGGATATTTCAATGTCCATTTCAGTACAGATGATGGTTCAAATCGATACTGCCTCTCACTTTTTTTAATTTGTGTCATGCTTTTAACATTCTGGTGATTGACAGGATAGTGATAGGATGTGTGTGTTTTTTTCTGTGCTTTTTATATAATAATGTCCTAAGAATGTAGCCCATATCCATTTGACTGTTTGCGATGTTATTCCAGCTTCTCCATCCTGTGTGGTGTATGAATAACTGTTTGTAGCTCTCACATAGACTTTAATGGAGTCCATCGATCATAATCTACTATCCGAATATCACTTTTCCGTGTCGATGATGCCGACTATCATCATCCACCGATCATTGGCCAACTAATCGCTCAACACTACTGAACAACAACTCAGAATTGCCCATTCAGAGAAAGTTATTCATATGAGTACTAAAGAGATAGGCACACAGCTTGTGTATTTAACTATTTGGCCTATTTATAAATGAATTTTTATCATTAAAGGAAGTAGAGTAGAATAGGGATATTTAATTGCCAATACGCTAAGTTATGTGCGACAAGGCTGCTGTCTGCACCTCGTTTGGTGCTCCTAACCCCCTGAAATTAAAAAGGAGTACCAAAATAATGTATACTATTTTTTGTCACAATGTAAACCTACCATGAGTCCCTCCTTCAGTAAAGCAATGTTTGGACTATTTCTCATATCTATTCTGTATACAGTAAGAGGGGTGAACTATACCACAGCCACCATTAGAGACCTTAAACCTGCTTAAATTCCTTGAAATCAAACATGTGAACTCAGCTGGTGCAGCTGATTGTCGCACACACGTATCACTGACTCAAAAGCGTTTTAATAATCCATCCTGTCTCTTTCTTCCAAACTGTTTTCTATACAGTGATTACAATATCAGCTCAGCAATCTCAGTCCTTTAAATACACTGGACAGAGACTGATATGTTATCTATAAGTCAAGATCTTCCTCAAATAATCAAACTAGAAATTATGAATTTTTTAGATAACACACTGTTCTGCAACTGTCAGTCAGTCCCAACCTGTTGTGATGATTATCCTCTATCAAAACGAGACAAGACAAAAGGAAGACGGAACGGTAACCTAGCGAAATCTGTGTGCACGCTAAGCTGATAAAATCTTATCTCCTCAATAAAGACAAAAAATAAAGCACTACATTTGGAAAAACTCTTCAATTACCAGTCATTACATGTTGAAAGTTTATCTTTGTAGTGAGACAATCCCTTAAAGAGAGACTGAAACCTGTCATTTACTGCTACAGAAATTTCAGTAAGTGAAGTTTACACTTGTGTCTGGTTGCTTTCAATCATACTATCACCACAGGAAGACCAACAACTTATCCAATATCCCAAATAAATAATTTCCGACCATAAACTGTCTCCATTAATTCAACCCCCTATTAACAATTTTTGTGGAAACGAGGAAAGTTTTAGGGGTCTAGCACTCTACTCCAGCCACTTTGACAATACAATCTGCTTTCTACAAAACTACAAGTCCCAGCTTGCCCCTTTCCAAAATCTTGCGCCTCCCCTGTGGCTCATGACACATTGTTCTCTATAAGTTTTCATTGTCTCCAATATTCCTGAGTGAACCTTGTTAAACCTACCCACAAGTTCCTCTATCTATTGATATCTAATACAGTCTTTCCTTTTTAATTCCTGCAGTTTTGGTACTGTAAAGTTTGTAATTGTGCGCTAGCTGTCCATGGCTTTGAAGTTTACATGACCTTCTTATGTCTGTAGCTCTTTCCATGTGTAGGATTTAGATCCTTATCCTACAGGAAATGGTGAGCAGGAAGCTCCATGTTCCAACATACAGTAGTTTTCAACAATCTGTATCTTTTGGACACAGATATATTTGAAAGCACTCCCATCTACATGGGGCAGTGCGATCAGTGGGCATAGGAGCACTGTTTATCCTGTAGCTAAAGAGCATTTGACACATAATCTTTATATTGTTTAATGGCCCCCTTATACAGCAAAAGAATCACAGAAAAGTGGGGCATCTTTTACTTAGAATAACAGAAACATTACCATAATTACAATTCAATAATTGCTCAAGTGCAAAATGTTAGTGACAAACAACCACTCACACACCTGCTAACCGAGTGGGGGTATGAGTAGTATAAATTGCACTATAGTAATGCTGTGCAGGTGCCCCGTCATACATTGACATAGTTTATAATACCACCATGCTGGCTTACAACCAATTGATGACACTCATACTATTCGATTCAGCTGGTTGACCAACATATCCCAAGTGCCCAAGACAAAATACTTACACTCCCTCTAAAAGAAAAAAAATTAGTGAGAATATGTGTTACCAAATATTTGTAGGCATAAAGTTCTCTTCCACTTAATTGATGTGTTTTCATTTAAATAGCACGGGAGAAAAACAAAAAAAAGATGATTTCTGGTTTGTCATAGTAACAACAATAAATTGTTATTTTGTGCTTGTATTGTTACACTATGAATGAGAAGTCCAAGGAGATAAATACTTTTTCTTATGGTTCTACTACTGTTTGTGTAAAATTATTCAAAAAGGAGCAAAAGAATAGTGGCAAAGAGAAGCACTTTTATCTACGTAACTGAGAGATTTCTCTGTATTTTGCTCCGAAATGCATTTTATTTAAATAATTAATTTCATGTATGCCAGGATATTAAACGCCATTATAGCCTGAGTGCAAAATAATGAAAGAATTGTCATTACAGGAAATATATGCTAATAACATGCAATTACATTTATTGCAGGTAAAACTTTTTTTAAAAAATGTCCTTAATATTAACGTATATTCATACAAGCCATTTTTATGTAAACAGAGTCATTATGAGAGGTTTGGTAATATTAAATGCAACCTTCTCTACCATGATTTTCAACCTTTTATGATTAATCAAAATTGTTCATTTAAATCCTTCATTTTAATCTAAAATAAACAATGTGTAATGGCTTTATAAAAGTGGCAAAATGAAGCATATTTTTTAATTTTGAAAGTGATATCTAGACAAATGGGCAATATTTGATTATTACTAATATGTCACTAGTTGTTTATGGAACTTGGCTAAAGTGAACATCTTAGGACTATTACAGTTATGGTCTATCCTTAGGAATGTAAGCCTTAGTGTTTTCTGGTGGTCAGACCCTGCTGGTCTCTTCATCAGCAGTGGTCTTCACAATTAATTGACTTTTAATGCTTCAGATTATAAATTTGACATAGAATAAACCACCAATATATTGGCAATAAAGGTATCAGGTTTGGTCGTTTCTTGGATGTCTCTGAAAATGTTCTTCAAGAAGGCATAATGAAGCAAAATAAACAACCACTACTGGCAATGAAAAAAGAGTGAAGAAAGTGGAAACAAAATAATACACATATTGACAAATGTAAGGCATTATTTACAAAAACAATAAACACTTATTCTGAGGATCCCAAAAACAGTGGGGCTTAAAAGTTTGGGAACCCTCTAAAATGTTATATATTTCTGCATAAATTTGACCTAAAACTATATCACATTTTCACAGTCCTAAAAAGAGTTTTAACTGATCTGAACAATCAAACAATACAAACGTGTCTTTTACCTCCTAAAAAGCCTTAAGACGCACTGAAATCTTTTAATGGTTTTTTGTGTTTCAACATACGTACGTTTTGTAATTGACGCATAGTAGAGACTTGTGTTATAAGAGGAGCATTTATTTATATGGGGGCATAGTTTAAATTTACAAATGAATTACTACGGAATTAAATTTTTTTTTTTTTACACCATTCACATATCACACTAAATAAACTGTCAGATTAATTCTACAGGTTAATATGGTCGTGAAGGTACCTAATATAGTTGGATTGGTCGTTTTGAGGCTATGTATGCAAAATTATGTTTCTTATTTTGTGTGTGATTTTATTTACGACGTTTTTCATTTTTTGTTACTTTTTTAAATCCCATTGAGGGATAAATATATATATATATATTTTTTTACATTAATTATTAACATATTTGATTAGCTAATATTTAACCCCTTCATACTGACACACTGCAGCATGCTACACGGTATCCAAATGCCATCCCCCAGCTCCATTGGTCCTGAGTGCCGATGAGCCCATGACAGAAAATGCCCTTTGATATGTCTGGAACACGATCACAGCAATCAGAGATTAAGCTGCCAGTTTATCAGAGCTTCGTCCCTTCCTGCACTACAGAGAACGCTCGAGAACGGATCTAATACTACACTCTGTCCATGCAGCTCGTCGCTGAGCCACATAACCCCCTCTGTCTGCAGGGAAGTCTTTTGACATTACTATAGAAGAACAGTCTACACCGGCCTTGTTAAAAACAGTGGGAGTCATAAAGGATAAAGGTGTATTTCCACATAGTAATGTTGTGCACAGTCCACTCCAAACACTGTGAGCCAAACGTGCATGAGAATTAGGGCATTGGTACTTGTGGATGTCCACCCCATTTACTTGCATGGGAGTTTCAAATATTGTTGAGTGTGCTGAGCTATATTCAGGGGTAGTGATGAGCAATTGTGTCAACTATTGTTATCGGATCGATAGTCGGTATTGTCAAATATCATGCCTATATCCGATAGCCGATAATAGATAATCGCCAATGACCATTACAGTCTATGGGAGAGGAACAACAGCTTCATTCTTACACCCAAACAGGGGAGGAGAAGCTGGAATTAACATCCACAACAGTAAACTGGATGCGTGCTATATCTTAGGCAACACAATTAGGTTATAAAAGTCACAGAAAAAAAGTCACAGACTATTTACTATCCCTGTCTTGTACCACAGCATGACCCTTAAACCTGCATGACCCACAAATTAAAAAGTGCCAGAAGGCAGTATTATTTGAACCATCATTTTACTTGAACTGGACATTGACTATCCCTGTCCTGGAACGCAGCATGACCCTTAAATATGCATGACCCACAGATTGAAAAGTGCTGGAAAAAGGAGTCTTTGAACCACCATTTTAGTTGAACTGGACATATACTATCCCTGTCCTGGACCGCAGCATGAGCCTCAAACCCTCATGACCCACAGATTAAAGATTAAAAAGTGCTGGAAGAAAGTAGTCTTTGACGTAGTATTTTAGTGAAATTGACATTGACGACCCATATCCTGTAACGCAGCATGACCCAAAAATCCGCACAGGTGCCCTTATGGACCATCAGCAGAAAATTTTGCAATAAGATATAAACTATGTTAAAAACAACTAGTTTTCCAATACTGCTGCGGCTTATATGGATTAATATGGCGGCCTTCACCCCACTGACAACAGGCGTAATTTACTATCAAATATATATAACACAATATGCGTACAACTGAGCTCTTTGCGGCAAACAGATGTGCGGACTGCAATAAGAGTATTTAAATGTTTATTATAAGTGTGTTATATGGGTGGGGGAGCTGATAGTATTATATGTGTGTTATATGGGTGGGGGGAGCAGAGTGTATTATATGTGTGTTATATGGGTGGGGGAAGCAGAGTGTATTATATGTGTGTTATATGGGTGGGGGAGCAGAGTGTATTATATGTGTGTTTTATGGGTGGGGGAGCAGAGTGTATTATATGTGTGTTATATGGGTGGGGGAAGTGAATCTAGCATTTTTCACATCAGAGCTGTCTTTGTCCCAGTTTCACTTTCAGTTTCACACAGCTTGGGGAGTAAGCACAGATAGCACAGGACAGGCAATCACAGCACAGGGCGCGTGTCCCATCTAGGAGGTTGAAGTAAATATCATGCAGCCAATCATAGCCCCCAGGCTGCAGTTTTAGGTGAAGACAAACAGATTCGCTCATAGCTACTATACTAAATGATTTAGGTCATACAAACCAATTGCAAAAGTGATTATTTTTACTGTCCCCATCATTACAGATGTGATCTTTGTAGCAAGAAAACCCCTTTAAGTTACTATGTAATTTTTAAATAGGCGTGGACTTTCCCACAGGGAATTTAAGGCCACTAACCATTCGCAAATACTAACTTTTAGATGGTTTTGAGTCCAAGTTAAGGTTCCAGGGCAGGAATACAGAATGTGTAGTCAGATATGCTGAGGTCAGAGCAGGGGCTGGTTTTTCTAGACAAATGTTAAGGCAGGTTGCAGTCAGAACTACCATTAAATTGTTTTTATCTAAGCATTTCCTCTAGTGACAAAAAATAATAAAGACCATTATAAAAATAATGGCCTTTAGGTCATTTAGTTCCTGTGATAAACCTCTGGGGTTGTTAGGTGCTTTTTCATAATCTTGGATTTTGCTCCACTTGCTATGAGCAGTACAACTTTGGCAAGTTTCCTCTTGTAAGTGATCTTCTGGACAGTGAAATTATTGTTGTCCAGTTGTTTGGTGAGTTTTTTTTTAATCCCTTTTAATAATCACAGGGATCTATAAGATTTTTTTTGTTGACCTCTGAGAGCTTTTCGGATTTAGATATCGGCATACCAAACATTTTAACAGCAAAGCCCAAACTAGACTTTGAGGTTGAAATAACAAAGGTTCCCTCATGATCAGTGCCTCAGGCCATCAATTTCACATAGATGTTTGTTAGAATGAAGGAAGGTGGATATTCACATGATGTATGTATGTATGTAATTTTGTGTCAAGAGGTGACTATCGTTAATTTTAAATCAATTAAAATTAACTGATTTTTTGGGGGAAACATTTTTTCTTCAGTGAGAATTCATTTTATATTTATGTTTTTGACTACTCATTTAAGATTCTTTCCTAAACCCTTCTACATGTACAGTATAAACACACTATAAATCATACTGCATTTTTGTGTATAAATTATTTTTATGCTAAACTATTATCCCTTAGGTATATTTTCCTACATATGGTGTGATAATAATAGTTATTATGCAGAGCTAACATCAGTACATCAATATGAAATTCTGCAGTTGGTATCCTTTCTTGTCTATCCACATGAGATTTATGCCCTCAATTAGTATAGATAATGTTAATGTTAAAGGACAACAGCTAGTCTTATTGTATAATACAGCCATTTTGATCTTTTCATATTTTATAAGACTATACAGTGGGTTGCAAAAGTATTCACACCCCCTGAAATGTTCTTAATTTTTAAACGTTACAGCCACAAACTTAAAGGAGTTGTCTCATTAATAGCTTTCAGCCTCTGTCTGTGAATGGGAGTTGAATTGAGGGGCGTGCTAGCTTGTCTGCTCTCTTCTCCTCCCTCTCCCACTCCCTCCCCTCATGCACACAGGCAGCAGGGGGATTGCTGCCAGTTAACCCTGTGTGTGCCTGCCTAGAGAGGTCTATGATTGCTAATAGCAGAGGGGCTGCAAGTGTTCCTATACCCTCTGCTTAGCTTACATATCTCCACATCTCCAGCAACAACAAACAAACCCTCTCAGAACAGAGGCAGGGAAGCTGCAAAGTGTTACTCAGGATGTGTCCCTAGTACAGCACAGCATGAACTGTTCACAATCTGTATAGTATTATTATAGTTACAGCTCCACAGACATCATGATTATAGTAACAAACAGGGTCACTGCTGTCACATCTATTGATCAGCCTAATCTCTGCTCAATCTGTGTAGAGAGCAGGAGGAAGCAGGCACACACAGGGTTAATCCAGGCAGCATGGACATAGAAGCCAGAGTCCTCCCTCCCCCTCCCTCCACTACAGAAGCATTCTGTGCGGGAGGGGCTCTCTGCTCCGACCTGTCTTCAAAGGTGATGAGTCATTCAGACCTGACAGCCAGTAAGATAAGGATCAACAGGTCGGCTGCTATAGAAATTTGAGAAGGTGATGCACTCCAATGAACAGGGCTAGCTCAAAATCAGTAGGACATTTGTAATGAACATATATTGCAAAGCTGCTTGTTTTTTAAAGATCTTTTAATTAAAACCCAATCATTGTAGCGAGACAACCCCTTTAATGTATTTGATTGATATTTATGTGATAAGCAACATAAAACATTATTAAAATCAATTTAAATTTGTGACTGTAATGATAAAAAATAAGAAAAAGTTAAAGGAGTATGATGAATACTTGGGCATACTTTATTTGGGATTACTTGGTTAAACTTTATTTATATATAATAATTAGTGTTGAGCGATTTTTATCGACAAAGTTGAAATCGGCAAGGTTTTTATGGTGATCGAAATTTCCAAACATTCGATAATTTAGGTTAAAATCTGAGCATTCATCTATAAGATCGCGCCTTTTTTCGCGCTTCTGTAATTTTGGCGGCCAGCAAATTCATATTAAAGAATAGAGGCAGGTGAGATGTGTGTGCGACGTCATGACTGGATGTGTATGGGTTGCGATTGGCTGGAAAAATCACATGACTCGTTTTAACATAGAACACGTTTCCTGTTCAGCCTCATGTCTCTTCAGCGTCTCATAGTGAAAGGACTGCGCTCTGCCTGTGGCCACACAGCGTAGCAAATAGTCTATTTTCTGCACAAGAAGAAAACTCTGCTATTTAGCGGATCCTTCCATTTAAGTTATATTTAGAGATTGAAGATTTATGTATGTTAGCTAGAGAATTTTAAAAAAGCAGCATCTAACCGGTGTAACATCACGGCGGATGGAGGCCGGGGGTGGGGGCCCCCGCGGCGAACCACAGACAAGCTCTATCTATAAAGAACATTGGAAAAAAAAAATAAAGTTCACCCAAGACTTAGTGGTAGATATTTGTAGTGAATACCTTTTTTTATTAACAGTTGTTGCTAATTGAAGTATTTCCTGATATTGGGCAGTCTGAACATTATATTGGGAATAAACAATCATTTCTAGTAATTGCAGGTCTCTTGTTAGCTGCAAAACTCCAGCTTATATTATCATATACATTCATATAGGTGTTCAATTTTACCCAGTACACCTGTGACTGTTTATACTTCAACCTTGCACTTAAATTACAATCCAGCAAGTCTTGTAGATCAGCACTCAGCACAGGTTGTTTGTTGCCAAAAATTAACCGTTAATCGTAACGAAAACATCACAGTTACGTGTTTTTTGACTTTAGGCGCACCCCAGTACTGTTCATTACGACAGCATCTACGAAATCTTAAAACAGCAATTCTATATTCACCACAGGTGAATTGAAAGGTGCAAAAAATACAGTTTATTATATCAAAAACATAACATTTTACGTGTTTTTTTGACTTTTGCGCACCCATACTTGTTCATTGAACGCAGCATTCTACGTATATCTTAAACAGCAATGTCTATATTCACCACAGTTGATTGAAAAGGTGCAAATAAAATACAGTTTAATTAATCAAACAATACAGTTACCGTGTTTTTGACTTTTGCGCTACCCAGTACTGTTCAATGACGCAGCATCTACGTAAATCTTAAAACAGCAATTCTAGATCAGCACACAGTGAATTTAAGTGCAAAAAATACCGTGTATTATTTATCATAACATAACAGTACGTGTTTGTTGACTTTTGCGCACCCAGTACTGGTCATTGACGCAGCATCCCTTACGTAAATCTTAAAACAGCTTTCGATATTCACCACAGGGGAATTGAAAGGTGCAAAAAATACAGTTATTATATCAAAAACATAACAGTTACGTGTTTTTTGACTTTTGCGCACCCAGTACTGTCATGATGCAGCATCTACGTAAATCTTAAAACAGCAATTCTATATTCACCACAGTGTATTGAATAGGTTCAAACCAAAAACCGTGTATTATACAAAACATACAGTTACTGTTTTTTGACTTTTGCGGCATCCATGACTGTTCATTTGACGCAGCTCTAGCTAAATTCATAAAACAGCAATTCATATGTCACCACAGGTGAATTGATACGTGCAAAAAATACATTTTACTGATATCAAAACAATAACATTAGCGTGTTTTTTTTGACTTTGCGCACCCATACTGTTCAGTGACTGCAGCAACTACGTAAAATCTTAAAACGAGAAATTCTATATTCACCACAGTGAATTGCAAAGGTGCAAAAAGATAAAGTTTATTATATTCAAAACTAAACATTACTTGTTTTTTGACTTTTGCGCACCCAGTACTGTTCTTGACCGCAGCATCTACGTAAATCTGTAAAATCAGCAATTCTATATTCACCACAGGTGAATATAAAAGTTCAAAAAATACCGTGTATTATAGACAAACATAACATTTACGTGTTTTTTGACTTTTGCGCACACCATACTGTTCATTTGACGCAGCAATCCTACGTAAATCTAAAACAACAATTCTATATTCACCACAGGTGAATTGAAAGGATTGCATAAATACAGTTTAATTATATCAAAACATAACAGTTACGTGGTTTTTGAACTTTGCGCACCCAGCATTGTTTCATTGACGGCAATTCTACGTAAATCTTAAAACAGCAATGCTATATTCACCACAGGTGAATTGAAAGGTGCAAAAAATACAGTTTTTTATATCAAGACATGAACAGTTAACTGTTTTTTGACTTTGCCGCACGCCCGGAGTATCTGTTCATTGACGCAGCCATCTACGTAATCTAAAACAGCAATTCTATATTCAACGCACAGGTAATTGAAAGGTGCAAAAAATACGTTAATTAATTTCAAACATAACAGTTACTGTTTTTTGACTTTTGCGCACGCCAGTACTGTTCATTGATGCAGATCTACGTAAATCTTAAAACACAATTCATATTCACCACAGGTGAATTGAAAAGGTGCAAAAAAATACGTGTTAATTATACAAAACATAACAGTTAAGAGTTTTTGTGACTTTGCGCACCCAGTACTTGTTCATTGACGCAGCATCTACGTAAATCTAAAACAGCCAATTCTATATTCACCACAAGGTGAATTTGAAAAGGTGCAAAAATGATACAGTTTATTAGTAATCAAAACATAACAGGTACGTGTTTTTTACTTTTTGCGCACCTGTACTGTTCATTGACGCAAGCAATCTACGTAAATCTTAAAAAGCAAATCTATATTCGACCACAGGTGAATTGAAAGGTGCAAAAAATACAATTTATATATCAAAACATACAGTTTTACGTGTTTTTTGACTTTTGCCACCTCAGTACTGTTCATTCAATGACGCAGCAATCATACGTAAATTCTTAAAACAGCAATTCTATATCACCACAGTGAATTGAAAGGGTGGGCAAAAAATACAGTTGTATTATATCAAAACATAATCATTACGTGTTTTTTGACTTTTGCGCACCCAGTACTGTTCATTGACGGCAAAGCATCTACGTACATCATAAAACAGCAAATATTCGATTTCACACAGGGGAATTGGGGAAAGGTGTCAAAAAATACAGTTTTATTATATCAAAACATAACATTTACGGTGTTTTTTGACTTTTGCGCCCCCAGTACGGTTCAGTGACGCAGCATCTCCGTAAATCTTAAACCCGCAAATCTATATCACACAGTGAAATTAAAGGGTGCAAAAAATTCCGTTATTATATCAAAATAACAGTTACGTGTTTTTTTGACTTTTGCGCACCTCAGTACTGTCATTGACGCAGCATCCTACTTAAATCTTAAAACAGCGAATTCTAAATTCACCACAGGTGGAATTGATAAGGTGCAAAAAATACAGTTTATATATATCAAAACATAACAGTTACTGTTTTTTTTGACTTTTGCGCTCCAGTACTGTTCATTGACGTAGCCATCTACGTAAATCAAAACAGCAATTCATATTCACCACAGGTGAATTAAAGGTCAAAAAATACAGTTAATTATATCAAAACATAGACATTACGTGTTTTTTTTGACATTTGCGCACCCAGTACTGTTCATTGACCAGCATCTACTAAATCTTAAAACAGCAATTCCTATATTCACCACAGTGAATTGAAAGGTGCACATAAAAATACCGTTATTATATAAAACATAACAGTTACGTGTTTTTATCTTTTTTTTTTTTTGACTTTTGGCGCACCTCATGACAGTTTCATTGACGCAGCCTCTACGTAAATCTTAAAACAGCAATTCGATATTCACCAACAGGTGAATTGAAAGGTGTAACAAAAAAATAACAGTTTATTATATCAAAACATAACAGTTACGTTTTTTTGACTTTTGCGCACCAGTACCTGTTCATATGACGCTGCAACTACGTAAATCTAAAACTGCAATTCTATATTTCACCACAGGTGGAATTGAAAGTGCAAAAAATACAGCGTTAATTATATCAATTAGACATAACAGTTTACGTGATTATTTGACTTTTGCGCTACCCATACTGTTCATTGACACAGCATCTACGTAAATCTTAAAACAGCAAATCAATAGATTCACACAGGTGAATTGAAAGGTGCAAAAATATACCATTTATTATACCATAACATAACAGATACTTGAGTTTTTTGGAATTTGCCCATTCCAGATTTGATTGATAGATCGACCTTGCAGTTAAATTTGAATCCAGCATTTTTGTTTTGATTAGAGATTTGAGAATAGCTGTGATTTGCCCGTCTTTTATAAGAGAACAACTTTCCAAAACGTATTTCATACCTTTCTCAAATTTTTATATTTCTGGACATGGAGCGAATGGCAGTGATAACGAGCAAAGAGGGGGTACATCATGGAGGTAGATTACGAGAGAAGGTGCTACCTTCCAGTGCTGCGACAACACCATGCCAGCGGATATCGTCCAGATTGCAGGACCGGTCAGGCCATTCTTCGCTGGGTCAGGGCCATGTAATCTAAGTAACGGAACATCGTTCAGCCAATCTGTCCTCAGTGTTATTGCAACCCTGCATCGAGCAGTCCTTACCTCCTCGTCCTCCCAGTGCACGGCCCTACAAAAATAGTCTCTCAGCATCTCAGCATCCGTCCTAACATGAAACAGCCCAAAATGTCAACTTCGTGTACAACGCACTGTGATAATCCATTGTCACTGAAGACTCTTTGATGACAAAATGCGTTGGTGTCAGAAAGCATGTTTAAAAGACCAGAGGATGATTTGTCTCTGCTGAACGCCCCAGTTTATCTGATGCCACCAGAGGAGGTGGAAAAGGAACCGGTCAATCGGCAAAAATCCGTGCGGTCGGCAACGCCTTGCATGCCCCTTGCTTGTAGCCCGCAGCTTATCTGGATGCAGGAAAAGTCAGGACGCCAAGTCACCTGTGTTGATGATGATGATGATGACGACATGCGAATCCATCTGGCTTTTCCGCAAATTGCTTGCTCGAGCGCTTCATCAGTGACGGAGAGGAAGACGATTGGTGTAGTGGTCAAAACGGGTCCAGCCACAAAAGGGAAGGGGCGGTCGCAGAAGTCCGCTGATATGATTCCGCCAGCCCGCGGTCAACCGCACACTCCGCTCCTCGCTTATCGCCGTCAAAAAGGTCAGGACCTCCTCAACCCTGGGCCTTCTTTAGCAAGTCCCCTCTGATTCACCCAGCGATGTCATATGCCGCCTTTGCCGTTAACGCATAGATTTGAGGGCAATGAACCGTTGTAAAGGTGGTTAACCACCACCAACATGTCTAGTCACATGCAGCGAATGCATGATTGAATGGAGGAACACTTGGGCCAAAAAAGGCCAGACCGACTCCGTCGGGGCCTCCAACCACTTGTCCACAAACACACCTCTGTCTCCGCCTCCTCCTCCCTCCGCCTCCCACCATGCTTTCCTCCGCCTGCCCATGTCTCTCAGAGTCATGATCAGGGATCAGCCTCCCGCTTCAGCACCACCGTCCCCGGAGGTACCACCAGCACCTACCAAGACCCTATCCTACCCTTTCCTCCTCCGCCAGTTTGACGACCTGCACGCCGTACAGCGCAGTCTAGCAGCGCAGCCTTCTTCTTCCAGGTTTGGGAACGGAGAGAAGCACTTTAACCCAAACCACCCTAAAGCCAAAAGCCTGAATGTCGGCATTCAGGCTTTGGCCTTGAAAATTTTGCCCTTCCGTCTGGTGGACACAGATGGGTTCCTCCACGTCCATGGCCCTTGCCTCCCCCATAGACCAGATGCCCGAGCAGGAGCATTTCTTTGCCAGAAAAGCGTCCCTGCCCTGGCCACCACGTGTCTCTAAAATTTCAAGCGCGTTTGTCGGCATCTGTTCCGAAGAAGTCCCATCTCACCACCGACACATTGGACTAGTAATCCGCCAAGCCGCTATATCTCAGTGACAGCTCACTGTGTGAGCTGGTGGATGTCTCTGGGTTGACGATGGCTCTCCACTCGGCGCAACAACCGGCTTCAAAACTGCAGGGATGGTGCAGGGCACTTTCCCCAAGGTCTCAGTGGCAATCAGCCGTGCCCAGAGACATCCCTCCAGTGTGCCGTTGTTGAAATTAATCTGACTTGGAGACCGTCCACACACAGGTCAGGAGCTGTGACGGCTCTAAGCAACGAGACCTGAGCTGCTGGCTGGGTGACAAAAACCTTGTGCGCTTAGGCAAGGAGGTGTGTCATAACGGAGCGATATCTGCTGGCCGCCCTTAAGGATCGTTAGGTCTGGAGCACAACCCTTGCCTGGCACATGTCATGAAACCTTGTCTCAGAAATTGTCTAAAGAGCTACCCGGGTCCTGGACTGCCTAGCCTGAAGAGAAGGCTCGAGGTCCCTGAGTTTCGCACTTCCCGCCGTTCGCAGCACCCTGCTTTCATCCCGCCTGGCTAGCGTTTGCAGCGTCAGCCGGCGCTCCCCGTCAACCGCTCCAGTGTTGACGGTGGCAACACGCTGGAATACCCACCCTCCAGCATGCTCCCAGCGATTGAGCAGCAGCGCAATGCCGATTACTTCAGTACGAAGTTGACACATGGCCTGGACAAGCAGCGGTACGGACCTCGTGGTGTTGAACCACCGAGAGTGAGGCAGTTGAAAGAGCTCTGCAACCTTCCTTTCGCCAGTTTTGAAGAAGCCACCAAAATGGTCATGCGGGACAATAGCCCTTGTCAGAGCATGAGCATGTGGTGATCTTTAGTTCTGGAACGAGTCGTGACGACTCTGAAACAAAAGTTCCCGCCATCGACGGAGGGAGGAGAAACGACACAGATGTGGACACGGAAGCCTTTCTCTTCCGTCAAATCCACATGGCCCGAACAGTTTCACAATTTCGATCGTCTTCATAGGCATTGGGTTCGGTGGTCCAGAGCTAGTGCAAAGTGGCGCATCAGCTCTCAGGGTGGCATCATCTCAGGCAAGCCAGGGCTGTGTGAAGCGTGCCGGAGGTCAGCGGAGGAGGAGGTGAGAAGGTATTCCTAGACACCGATGTACCGACCGTCCCTGGCCTGGAAAGAGTTTGGCTCGAATGTTGAGCGAGGAGGAAGATGAGGAAGATGAGTTGCTAGTGCCCCTCGACCCAGGAGACTTGGGAAATCAAATGCTCATCTCTCACATGAGTGCTTGGATGCTCCATTTCCGCCACATGATCCTCGCATATGGCCATCAAAATGAACACCAGTTCCTGGGTGCCCACCCTCCTGGACCCCCGCAACAAAACAAAAATCAGCAACTTTCCCTTCCACCCACTCCAAATAGAATTAAAATTGCAGGAAATGGAGACCTTGCTGATTGATCAACTGGAGACATCTGTTGCGTCTGCTTCAACCGTTCCCCAAATGTCCGGTGGAACAACATCCTCGACGTGAACAGCCGTAGAGTGCCAAGTAGGGCGAAGCGCAGCACAGGCAAGTTTGGCAGACAGCCTAAGTGGGTGACCTCCTGCAATCTTTGTTACCAACTCACCAACGCGTTGCACTGCAGGGCACACATCCAACACACAAGAGAGATCAGTTAAGATCATGGTGCACGACTATCTGCGTCGCACAACACCGATGTTGTTTGCATGTTTCCGACCCAAGATAGACTTTTCATGTGCTATAATCCAAAATGGAACGAATGGCCCATCTGGCTCGTCACCCATAGAGTGTTGTCCCAGCCAGCAGCCAGCGTCAAATGCTGAGGTCGTACCTTCAGCAACAGCTGGAGGAGTCATTACGACAAACGCATCCCTTTCCACATAATGTGGATCGTTTGAACTTTCATCAAGATGATATCAGGCCATGATCTCTGATGATGTTGGGCCCCAATTGGCGAGTCACCGATTAGTTGCCCGGTCTTACTTCACATTTCCTTATTCAAACAGAAATGGTCCTCTTGAAAAAACTGTTTTTAAAATGATCATTCTTACTGCAATTTTTATTCCTTTTCCCAACAGTTCATTTTGAGGTTTTGCTGTGAGGAGACTGTAAAAGACAAGCAAGGTTTTCATGACAACACCGTATTCATTTACTCACTTTATCTTAAGAAGTTGTTCGCAGTGTCAATGGTTTTTGGAGGTCATTTGCTGTGAGATACAGCAATAATCATGTCCTTGGAACAGAATGTGAATTCTAAATTGGGCATTTCTCCCTCACAATTTTTGAATCGTGCTGAGAAGTCATATTGATAATTTTTTGGGTCATTTCTGTGAGATACAGCTATAATTATGGGTCCTTTTGAATAGAATGTGGCTCTAAGTGGCAGTTCTCCCTCACAAGTTTTTTAACATGGCTGATATCATTTTATAATTTTTTTGGGTCATGCTGCTTTGGTAATGCAGCAATACTACATACCCTATATAAAAAAAATGTTGTTTCTAACAGACATTTGTTTTCATCACAATTACCAAAGTGGCTCAAGGGTCAGCTTTGAATTATTGGGGCATTTTGCTGGACATGCAGCTAAACTACAGTTCCTATTCTAAAAAATTTGTTTTCTAACAGACATTTGTTCTGCCACAATTTGTCAAGAGTGGCTCAAGGGTGATGTGCTTTCAGAATCAAATGAGGTAGGACAGCTGTTGAATGGACAACATATTGCAAAATGACTGTTTTTGCAAGATCTTAACATAGCTATCAATCCCTTATTTGAGAACAACCCATTTAATACAATAAAAAGAGAAACCAAAGACATGGTGGGATTCCATCCTATTTTAAAAATGTGTTTTTTTCTAGAATTAAAGTCCCTAAAAAACTTGCATGTACATAATAGCTGTTTAAAAAATTCTCTGACTTGTACGAAGGTGAGAGGTACAGGAAAACTTGACCAGATGTAGGTTATATCAGAGAACATTGAGTATGAGCACAGAACAGAGAACAAAGTAACAGAGACCATTTCCCTCCAGCACTTATAAGATGTGAAAAAGATGCCTAAGATAAAGGGCACCTGGGGTAACAGGAGCGTTAACCACCATATTTCCAAGTGGAAGCTCAATTGGTCCACACTCGAACGGAGGCAGCCGCTAACCGCAGAGTAAATTTACTGTGTACAGAGGAAGGCTGAGTTCTCACACTGTGCCGCTTCCGCCACTCTGCTTCAGCACGACAGTTTTTCGATGCTTGCGTCATCAGGGCATTTTAACCTCGATGTTAATAGATGAACGGACCGCCACCTGGGCTTTCCAACCGCACCCACTGTAACTCCCGGCCCTGGTCATGCTGTGTCCCAGACAGTGTATAGTCAATGTTCCATGAAACTAAAATGTGGTTGAAAGACTTCCCATTTATCCGTCACTTTTAAATGTGGGGTCATGCAGTTTGGGGGCCTCATGCGTTGGCCCAGACCAGGTATTGTCCAATGTCCAGCTTTCAACTAAAAGTGCGGTTGAAAGACCCCTTTTTGCGGCAAGCTTTTTAAATGTGGGGTCATGCAGTTTGGGGCTCATGCGTTGGCCCAGACAGGTATATCAATGACCATGAAGACTAAATGGAGGTTGAAAAAGACTCCTTTTTTCCGCACTTTTTTAAATGTGGGGCGATGCAGGTTTTGGGGCTCATGCTGTGGCCCCGGACAGGTATAGTCAATGTCCAGGTGAAATCTACTAATGTGTTGAAAGACTCCTTTTTCCGGCACTTTTTTAAATGTGGGGTCATGCAGTTTGGGGCTCATGCTGCGTTCCAGGACAGGGATATTCAATGTCAGTTCAAAGAAACATATTGTTCAAATCATACTCTTCATCGCCTTTTTAATTTGTGGGTGATCATGTTAAGGGTCAGGCTGTGGTTCAAAGACAGGGATGAGTAAATGGGTCTGTGACTTTTTTTCTGTGACTTTAATAACCTAAGTGTGTTGCCAGAAGGGATGTAGGGACCTAAACCATTTGACTGTTGTGGATGTAATTTTCAGCTTCTCACAGCCCTTGTTTTGGGTGTAATAATGAAGGTGTTGTTGCTCTCCCATATCTTTAGTGGTAATCGTGATCTTATTTCGATGCTACACTATCGAAAAACCTTATCGATAGCGGCCGACTATCGACTATCGATCGATCTCGATAGCCAATGCAATCGCTCAACACTAATAATAATGTATACAGTATTCACACTGCACAAAAAAATAAAGGGAACACTTAAACAACACAATGCATCTCCAAGTCAATCACACTTCTGTGAAATCAGTCTCTCCATTTGTGAATCAACACTGATAGTGAATCAATTTCTCAGATCAATCAGATACAGTGGGCCTCTGGGTTTTCCTTCTGATGCATGATAATGCTAGGTCTCATGTGGCTGAGGTGTGTCACCAATTCCTGCATGATGAAGGCATTGATACTATAGACTGTCCTGCCCATTTCCTAGACCTGAACCCAATCGAGCACATCTGGGACATCATGTCTCGTTCATAAATTCATTACTCCTTATCAAAACAATACATCTTTAAAATGTCATTTAAAAAAAACCTATGCAAATGTCTCCTTTTATTTTTCCCTTCAAACCAGATATTCAAGCATTTTTAATTAATTTATTCTGGCGACTGAGCCCAAATTTAATTTAAAAAACAAAAAAATATGTTTTGCATATTTAAAATTCTCTAAAAGGATAATTGACTCTATGGGTGACATGTATGAACAGGACGTGCCATTTTTATGGTGTATCTTGTGACAAAAAACTGTTGCAGCCCTTTTGCATTGATGTATAAACAGTTGTATGCATAAAACTTGTGCCAGACACAGCACTTTTGAATGTGCCAAAGATATGCCATGCTATGCAGAGCATAACAAATGCCAGATTTATGATATCAAATATGAATGGTTTATACATGCTGTCACATTCTACACTCCTCTATATCGATTTAGAACTAGTGTGTCGGCACCACATTTCATACATGTTCCTCTATATTTCTTTTCCACACCCACATTGCTCCTATTTTTTTCATTGTCCAGAACATTAGGATTGAAAAGAAACAATCATTTCGCAATTATAAGACGCTGACCACCTTTCAACTGAAGGCAAAAAAAGAATAAATGGTCCTGGTCCCTATATAAATAAAAAAATAACAACAAAAAAGCATTCTTACCTTTCCACAGTCCTCAGTTTTTAGCACTGTGTCCCTCCAGTTTTTTTTTGCCATTCTTGTACTTCTAAAGGGGTATGTCATCGATGCAGCCGTTGATTGGGTGCAGCGGTCACATGTCTTTAATTTACATTACCATTTTGAAATGAACAGTTCCAAACAGTGAAGTAAATAAAGACACGTGACCAATGCAGCCGTTGATTGGCTGCAGTGGTCATGTACCTCGTTTTGCATCACCATTAGGAGCTGTCCACTTCCAAATGGTGATGTAAATCAAAGACATGTGACCGCTGCTTTGGACTAACCAGTTAAGCAGACATTTCTTTGTGGGAACACCTCTTCAAGCAAGTAGGGTGTGGTTCCAGTGGCATGGATCACTGTCAGTGATTACAGTCCTGCGGCAGTGATATGCTAGAGTCCAAAGCTTTTGATATTGGATGCAGGAAGAATTAAACTTTATAAAGATAAGAAAGAGTACTTAATTACTGCATTGAAAATAACAGATAATGAATTTAGATTATTCAAGTGTGAGTCTATCAGGAGATTAAGGGCCCATCCCCACGGCAGAGAGCAAATACCGTATTATCCATTGTTTGTGGAGAAAAGCCCTGTCCCTTCACATAAACTTGTTCATATTCCGCCCTAAAACCAGGCGAAAGAATGAACATGTTCTATGTTTTTCGGACCGCTGGCGGTCTAAAAAACTGTCCAGCGGAACATCCATGCAGTGGGGACTGCTGCATGGATGTTCCTTAGGGGTCTATTGTAAAGTCTGACAGACAGTTTAACCCCTTAAGCCCCAGGCCTGAAAAGTAGTTAATGACCAGAACATTTTTTTTTTAGTTTTTGCTTCCTTGCTTTTCAACAGTTGTAACTTTTTTATTTTTTCATTGACGAAGAATTTTGTAGATTTTTTTTTGCCTTTTTACACTTTTTTTACACCATTCTCATTTCACACTTAATAACTTGTTAGATTAATTCTACAGATTATTGCGGTTGTGTGGAGACCTAATATGTGTAGGGTTTTATTGTGTGTGTAATATATGCACAATTATTTTTTATTAAATATTTATGTTTATTTTATTATTTATGTTTTATTATTTTTTTTACACTTTTTATGGGTTTTTTTACTTTTTTTTTTTTAACCCCATGAAGGGAGAACTGTGTTACATTTTTTTTAACACTTAGTAATGTATTAGCATATATAAATATGCTGATACATTATAATCTGTGTTGGTCTGACACAGGCAGTGATCAGGACAGCACACAGTGTGCCCTGGTCTCTGGCTTCATACACAGACAGCGATGGGGCCAATATAGATCCCAGGGCTGACTGTGCAGCCATTCCCCAAGCTCTGCCGGGTCACCGGATGTTCCGATCACCCGACAGAGCAGGGGAACCCTTTGATTGTGCTGCGTAACACACCGCCGCAATCAAAGGGTTAAAGCACCGGGTTGCGGAGGTTTCCTCTGGTCCTCGATGCTCGCAGGAGATGCTCTGGGGGGGGGGCTGTGTAGTACAGCCCCGACCCCAGCACAGCTGCGGCGCCTGGCACCGCAAACCCCGAAGTCTACAGCGACGCCAAAAGACGTCGCTGTAGACGAACCACCCACACCAGCTGACGTCAAAAGACGGTGCACGGTCGTTAGGGGTTAAAGACGGTTTTCAAAACCAAGAACCGTCTGTAAAACCATCCAAAAACACTTGCCATGTGGACAAGCTCTAACGGTAAGTATCAGTAAACTAATTGTAATCGTACCTGCTGCCACCTACGGAGAAGACGCACTCGGAACTCAGGCGTACCTGAATTGAATATGCCATGTATATACAAGATGGATTGAAAACTTTCATCCTATAGCGTTACTTTTTCATATATATTCTTTATGTGTGATAATGTTGTTCACGAACTATGAACATTTAATACATTGAAAGTTCACAAGTATTGATGATAAAAGAAGCAAGAAGTTGTTTGTGTGGGATGCTTTTGCAGTAAAAGTATCACAGGGACTGATGGGTAAGTCATGAATCTTTAGGAGGTGGGGGACAAAAATTACTCCATATCAACCATATCAACCAAATCTTTAAAACTTTGCCTCATTGAAAGGTGATAGATAGTCCTCAACACTTTTAAATAGATCAGGATTCATAGTAAGCATACTCCAGTGAGTCATAACAATGTGCTGAACTGGTTCTACAGAATCATCAAAAGTGCCAACGATTCTCAAAAGATGATCAGTTTTTTTTTTGCTTTTGTGAACCAAGTTGATATTTATAAGATACCACAGCAGCTTTAAAATATTCCTTCAAAATCCTATCAAGGTATTGCTTCTTTGTTAGAAAAGATCCACCTTTATAGTATAATTATGTTGTAACCATAGAAACTGTCCATGAGGAATCCCTGTTTTAGGACAGCGGAATGGCTACTAAGCCAATGTAAAACTGAGTTAATGAATGTCGGTTATGAAAACCGTGGGGGACAGTTCATCTGAATGAAGCTTAGAAATTGGAACATTAAGAAATAGGAGATTGGTGGAATTACTCTCATATGAGAATGTATTGCCCCAGAACAAGGGTACTTTGGACTCTGGACAATCACTCTATTGCTACTATGCCAAGAAATCAACATCTTACTATTTTGTTAATATGGTTAATACTGTTATTTACTTATATACTGTTTTGCATTGTTAAACTCAGCTTAAAGATTTATTATAATATGTTCTGTTTACTTGCACTATCATCTGCACTATGGGAAAGGTTAACACATAGCCAGCTAATACTAAGAGATTCTGAGACTTTCTACCTATGGACTGAGAAGTTGGTAACTTTCCACTTTGCTAGAAGATGCACAGTTGAGTTTTGGAGGGAATGTTGATGTAAGAGTTGTGCTTTTCCACTCCACCCCTCCCATTAGAAGATTCTTGATCATCGAGAAACTGTATAAAAGGCTAGCATTCAAAGCCTTTAGGGTTTCTGCGATAGAAAAACGTGGTTGAGAAGGGAGATCTGCCGATGCCTGTGTAACTAGAAGAAGATTCTTAAGATACCAAGCCTCATATACTGGGTCAACAGTCCTTTGACCGAGATGCCAGCCAGACGACTAAGCCATAGACCCTGGGACACCAGTGCTTCAGCCAACATAACAACCTTCTGAAAGAGATAGGAACAGCTAGGCCAGGCTTTTCCACAGCACACAGCCTTTATTTACTAGGGAGGAGACTGGAGAAACCACTCAATGTCTTGCCTGTATTGTTTTGCACTTGAGTTTCTCCATTAAAGACGTGCATTGATTTACTGCAGACCCCTAACTCGCTGGATTTATTTCCTATTGGGGTGGACTATGCCTTACTAATAGTGATGAGCAATTACGTTGACTATCGTCATCGGGTCGATAGTCGATATCGGCAATTGTCAATAAGATATCCGAAGGTCGATAATAGATTATCGCCGATGACCATTAAAGTTAGGGGGAGAGGAAAAACCCTTATTCTTACCCCCAAACAGGGATGGAAAAGTGGAATTAAATCAAAACAGCAAATGTATCGTGCTACATCTTGGGCAAGAAATTGGTTTAAAAGCGCGAAAAAAAATCACGGGACCATTCACATCCCTGTCTTGCCCCACAGCTGCCCCTTAAAAATGCAGACCGACAAATTAAAAAGTCCAGAAGGAGTATGTTTGAACCCATTTTCTTGAACGGCATTGAATTCCCCTGCCCTAAAAGCAGCATGACCCCCAAAACCTGCATGACCCAGATTAAAAAGTGCCGGAAAAAAGGGGTTTTCAACCCCATTTTAGTTAACTGGACATTAACTATATTGTCCTGTACGAGTTGCCAAAAAAACCTTCTGCCCCAAAGAAAAAAAAGGTAGGGGAAAAAAGGGTCTTTAAACCAATTTTGTTGAATGGACATTGACTATACCGTTCGTACCCTATGGCCATTAAACCTGTTGCCCCCAAATTTAAAAAGTGGGGGGAAGAGGAGTTTTAAACCCCACCTTTTAGTTGAACTGGAATTAAACTATTTCTGCCCTGTACCGCAGAATGACCTTAACCTGTTGACCCCCCCTTTTAAAAAGTGCCGGAAAATAGGAGTCTTTCAACCACAATTTTAGTTTTCAATGGAATTGACTATACCTGTCCTGGGCCACGCATGATCCCAAACCTGCATGCCCCCCAAAAATTTTTAAAAAGTGCTGGAAAAAGGGTTTTAAAACCCCCATTTTGTTTCACTGGAATAGACTACCCTGTCTGGGCCAAAGCATTACCCCTAACCTGTTTGCCCAAGATCACAAAGTGGCACTTGCTATTTTGTACAGGATTCATTTAGTTTATTTTTTGGTAACTGACATTTTTTTTACAGAATTTATTTAGGGAAGTTTTTTTTATAGTTTTAATTTTTACCATTTTTTTTTTTTCAAGGTGAAAAACAAAAAAATACCCCCCCCCCCCTGCAGTTTTTAAAGGTATTTTTTACAGTGTGTGTTTTAAAATCGTCCGCACACCCCATAAGAAATAAAATGTCCCAATCACCCCCAAAAACTTTTATTTGGAGAAGACATTTGCCCTCCGGGTTTGGACTATTCAGAAAAATAAATTTCAATTTTTTTCATTTTTCCCCCCAAATTTCCTTCTTCATTGATTAGGGACAGATCCCCTGGAGATCAAATGATGCGCCCCATGTGACCCAGCCCAAAATTTTTAAAACCTAAAAATTGTGCAATTGTGTCCAGCCTGGACATTTTTGAATATTAACCTCACAGAAATCCCCTTTTTTCAAAATCTGATTTTTTAGAGATATTTAAAGCTTCCGATTCCCCCTAATGGTGAGACCCAGTACTGCCGTCAGCCATCTGTTAAAACAAGGTCCTGCCAGGACTTACAGTGGCTGCGGTGGAGCCCCGGTAGCGTCTGTATCTTTTAAACACGCAGGTTCAGCACCCGGGCCGGAGTTAAGTGGGTCGGTGAGACCCCAGGCTGGCGCCCGTATCTATTAACACGGAAAAAAAATTCCCTTTATGACGCGCAAGGGGAAAACAGTGTGCTGAAGCGGGGGCGGAAGGGAAAGTGTGAGGAAGACTCCGCTTCCCTCGTACACAGTCAGCCCGGGTAGTGTTTCCCCCTCCGTATGAGTGCGGACCAATTTGAGCTTCATTTGAAAATACTGGGGGTTTAAGCCCCTGTTCCACCCAGGTCCCCTTTTTTCTTGGCATTCTTTTTCTCATTTTATCAACGTGATGGGGGAAAATTGTCTCTGTACTTTTTTCTCTGTCCGTGTTCCATCCCCCATGTCCTTCTGAATAACCTACATTTTGGTCAAGTTTCCTGTACATCCCTTGTACAATTAGGGGAAAATTTTTTTACCAGCTTTTTGTACATGAAGTTTTTTTAGTTTTTAATTCTAGAAACCTTTTTTAAAAATAGGGGGAAAACCCCCACCTTTCTTTGTTTCTTTTTTTTAAATTTGTATTAAAGGGGGTTGTCTCAAAAAGGGGATTATGCTTTGTTAAAGATCTTGCAAAAAAAGTTTTTTTGCAATAGTGTCCTTAAAAAGGTCCTCCCCTATTCCTTTTTCTGACAGCACCATCACCATTGGCTACTTTGACAATTTGAAGAACAAATGTCTGTTAGAAAAAACTTTTTTTTTTTTTAATAGGCCCTGTAGATAGCTGATGTCAAGCAAAAAAACCCCCAAAAATTCAAAGCATGCCCTTTGGGACCATTTGGACAATTGTGAAAAAACAAATGTCTTTAGAACCAACTTTTTTTTAATAGGACTGTGTTTGCTGCATTTAAAAGCAGCGTGCCCCAAAAAATTAAAAAAAATGACTTCTCAGCCCTGTTAAAAATTGTGATGGAGAAATGCCACTTTAAGCCACATTTCTGTTCAAAAAACATAATTATAGCTGTATCTACGAACTGACCTCAAAACCATTGCAATGCGAAAATTTCTAAAGATAAAGTGAGTAAATAAAAATCGGTGTGTCATGAACCTTGCTGTCTTTTACAGTCCCTCACAGCAAAACCGAAAAATGAATGTTGGAAAAGGAATAAAATTTGCAGAAAGAAATAATAATTTAAAAAAAAAGTTTTAAAGAGGACCATTTCTTTTTGAAGAGGAATGTGAAGTAGACGGCAACTAATCGGTGACCGTGGCAATTGGGGCCCCAAAAAACATTTCAGAGTTCATGCCTGATTAATTTTGATGAAATCAAAGATCCAATTATCGTGGAAAAGTCGGTTTGCATTTGTCTGTAATGACCCTCAGCTGTTTTGGGGTTTCGCTCGTATGACGTGGTGCGGGCAGGAAAACAACTCTATGGCGTGGCGAGCCAGCTCGGGCCATTCGTCCATTTTTGGGTACCCCGAAGTCTATTTGGGGGGAACCACCAAAAAAATCGGGTTGGAGAGGTTTTTTGCACCTGTTTAAGTGGTTTGTTGTTGGTGTGTGCCGATTGATGGTTGGTGGGTTAAAAAAATTGCCAGGGCCCCCCCAAATTCTGCCCTTTCCTGGCTGGGGTTGGTTTTGGCACTTCTGTGTGTCATGTTTTTGACGTGAAGAGAAAAAAAACAGAGCAAAAAATGTTCCCGGGTTATAATCGCATTTTATTTTTCATTTTTTTTATTTTGGGTGGTTGGAAAAGGAAATTTTTTTTTTGGTTTCCCGGGGTCCCCGGGGGTCCAAGTAAAAGGTTTATTTTTTGGCCAATCGGGGTCTGTTGGGGGAAAGGAGCATCCAAGCCTTGTGGGATAGCCTTTATTTCCCCCAAATCTTTGGGGGTCAAATTTTTCCATTCCTTTTTTGCTAAATTTTTGGAACCCTTTTGGGTATGGAATCTTTTGGTTCCTCCCCCGCTTCCCCGGGGGCCCCCAAAGCCCCGGGGAGGATGCCCCCCCGGGTGTCCCATTAAAAAGTGGACCCCCCTTTTTAAAAAAAAGGGGAAAAATTTTTTTAAAAATCGGCTGGGATTTGGGAAAAGGAAAGTCCTTTCCGATGTTCCCCCTTCTCCTTGCTGGCGGGGGGTGTTTTCAATGCCAGGTTTTCCAAAACCCCAAGATGTGCAGGGCTTTCCCCGCATTTTGGTGGCTCAAAAAGGGGGTGGTTTTTGGCCCTTTCCTCCTACTCTGGTGGCTCAAAACCCCGGGTGAGTGTTTCGGCCCGTGTCCTTTAATGCGTAAGGAGCGGCTGACCCAACGCGGGCTTTGGGGGGTGGAACCGGGGGCCAAAAAATGAGGGTTTGGGGGGAAGGGCCAGTGCCGAAGGCCCGGCCAAAAAATTTTTCGAAGGCCCGGGAATGCAAAAAGGGTTTCCCAGGGAAATCCAAAACCCGGGTGGTTTTGAAAATTTCTGGCAAAGGTTATTTCAAGGGCCCGGGGGATGTGCCCAGCCTCCCCTCTTGGGCGGCCGAAGTTTCCCCCGTTTTTACACCCCCTTTTTTGGCACGGTTTTTCCCCAAAAAGGGGCCTTGGGGAGACCCTCAAACCCCCGGGGGGGGAAAAAGGGCCAAGACAAAATTTTAACAGGCCGGTTTTCCCTTTGGGCCCTGTACCAGGGGGCCCTTGGGGAAAACCCCCCCTTTTTTTTTGAAAGGGGAAACTAAAACCCCCAAAAGAGACTCCCCGAAGGTTTTGTCAAAGAGAAAGGGGGCCTTGGGGGTTTTGCAGTGGGGGGCGATGGGACTTTTTGGCCCAGAGGAACCCCTTAAAGAGCCGGGTGGCGGGGGGGGTTTTTGGGTAAAAGAAAAAGGGCTGGGGTTTGGGTTTTGGGGGGGGGCCAAATATTCAAAATTTTTAAAAAAAAACTTTTAAAGGAAATAATGGGGGAATTACTTTTCTTTGGGGTTTGGGGGGTGCTTATTCCCCAAAAAAAAAAGGGGGGGGAGATGGGTGGGGGGGGGGGTTTTTGGGGGGGGGGGGGGTTTGGGGGTTTTGGGGGGGGTTTTTCTTTTTTGGGGCTAAAAGGGGGATTGTCTGTTGGAGGGAAAAAAAGGGTTTTGGGGGGGGTGGGGGGGGGGGGGGGGGGGGTTTTTTTAAAATTTTTGGGAGGGGGTTTTTTTTTTTTTTTCCAAGTGGTTTTTTGTTGGTGGTTGGGGTGGGTTTAAAAATAAGGGTCAATTTTTGGGGGGGGGACTTGTGGGGGGGGGTCCAAAGAAGGGGGAGGGTTAACTTTTTTGGGGTGGGGGCGGGGGGTAAATCTTTAATTTATACAGGGGGGGGGAGTTTTTTGGGGGGGGGGGGGGTTTAAAGTTTTTCCCCTTGTATGGGGGGGGGGAAAACTTGGGGGGGTTAATAAAATTTCTATTTTGGTTTGTTATACTTCGATCAAACTGGGGAAAAAAGGAAACAAAATTGGGGGGTTTTCCGAGGGGGGTTTTCCCCCTTTTTTTTGGGGTTTTTTTTGGGCATCGGGGGGGAATTTTTTGGGTTTTTGGGGGGGGGGTCCCCCCCAAAATTTTGGGGGTGGTTTTTACTGGGGGGGGTTTTTTTTGGGTTTAATTTTTTTAAAAATTTTTTTTATTTTTTTTTTTAATTTTTAAAAAAAACCAAAAATTTTTTGGGTTAAATTTTTTAATTTTTTTTTAAAAATAAAAATTTTTTTTAAAAAAAAAAAAATTTTTAAATCAAAAAAAAAAAATTTTTTTTTTAATAATTTTTTTAAAAAGTTAAAATAAAAAATTTTTTTTTTAATTTATATAATTTTTTTAATTTTAATTTTTTTTTTTTTAAAATTTTTTTTTTAAATTTTAATTTTAAAAACCAAAAAAAAATTATACCTAAAAAAACCCCCAAAATTTAAATTTTTAAAAAAGTTTTTTTTGGTTTTTTCCCCCAGGTGAACCCAAATTGCGAAAAAAGGTTTAGTTTGAAAAATTGATGAAAAATGAAAAAAACCCTTTGAAATGACCGGGAAAAAAAGGAATTTTTTTTACCTTAAAATTTTTGGGGGGACTAAAAAGATTTTAAATTTTTTTCCAAAAACGTTCCCCTTTTTAATGCCAAAAAAAAAAAAACCCTTTTGAAAGTTTAAGGGAAAAATAAAGGTTTTTTTTCCCTATCTTACGGGGCTAAAAATTGTTGTATTCTTTCCCGCAAAGTGTTTTTAAAACTTGACTGAAAAAAAAAAAAACCCGCGAAAGTTGGAATTGGTATTTTTTTGGACCTCTCAACCCCTTTTTGATACCGTTGGACAAATTTTCCAAAGGGGGCTCTTCCAAAGTGGCCTTCGCCCCAAAGGAAAAAAAAAAGACCCTTTTTTCGGGGTTGGGATTTTTCCCTATCAACACCGTGGTGCTACAAATTCTGCATTTAAAATTTTAAGAAAGGGGCAAAATCCCGGGGGTTTGGGGAAAAAAAGAAAAAACCCCTTTTTAAATATAAGGGGTTTTCCCCCCAAAAATTTGCCTCGTTAAAAAAATTTCCCTTTTTTAACAATTTTGTTTAAAAGTTTTTGGGAAAAAAACCCCTTTTTGGTTGGGGTTTTTTGCCCCCCCCCCCCCCCACCCCTGGGTTCCCCTGTCCCCCCCCACTTTAAGGGTAGATGCTGGTTTAAACTTCTCTGCCTAACTACCTAAAATCTGCAAATCTCTGATCTAACTAACTTCTAAGGATCACAGCTAAAAGTAGAGCTGTCTCTGTGAAAAAATAGAATAATTTCGCTGAGCTGTTTGCTGAGCTGTTTGGACAGACGCAGAGCGCATGTCCTACTGCTATGAGACGCTGACACACACTGATCATGAACAGGAAGGGCTGTTCTATGTAAAACGAGGTCATGTGATTTTTCCAGCCAATCGCAAACATGCACATCCCAGTCATGACGTCGCACACACATCTCACCCTGCTCTATTCTGTAAGCTGATTTGCTGGCTGCCAAAATGACAGGAAGCGCCGAAAATGGCTTGATATTAATAGATTATGCACAGATTTTAACCTAAATTATCGCGTGATCTAAAATATCCGATCAACGTAAATACCGTGCCGATTTCAACTTTGTCGATAATAATCGCTCAGCACTACTTACTAACCCTTCCAGAGAGCAGAAGCATGTGGTGAAACCTTGATGGTGTCTGTGGAATACAGCATAGAGGTTGGACCACCCCAAACTAGGGCACTGAATGAAATGTCAATACATTACGTGGAAATCCCTAAAGAAGCATCTCTGCTATCTATCATACATGAAAAAACTTTGAGATTCTCGGTTCACATATTTTGATCAAAAGATGTTTAAGCTCCCCACGACTTTCAACGTGATCTCAAATCGGGCAGTCCTATACTATCTTTACCTCTTAATAGAGCCAATTCCAGGCCTATCACTGGGTTATAGGACTGCCCGATTTGAGATCACGTTGAAAGTCGTGGGCAGCTTAAACATCTTTTGATCAAAATATGTGAACTGAGAATTCCTGAATGAAATGTAACACTTAAGAGTTCATATTCAAAAGATCAACGAAAGAAACATATTTTTGTACACTAAGCAAAGTTTGCAACACTCATATGAATGAGAAAAAAACATACTTTTAGCAAATTTACTGAGTTCCTGTTCCAGTTAAGTACACAATTTGTCTGCAAATGGGTCTACTCTTCTGTAATATTTCTCCAAAGCATAAGACAGCACCCAAAATAAAGGGACCAAGTGGCTTTCAGAACACAAATTTTGCATTAAAAGGCATTAAACAGTACATTGTGCTATCAGAACAATAGAAACCCTTTATTATATTAATTTTGGAATGTGGTGAGTATTTCAACTCTAATGCAAAGCTGATAAAAAATTAAAAGAATAATTTATTTTTATAAATGTGCATTTTAACCATTTTCTGGCCAGGTTGTCTACCCACCTCCCTGACCAGACACATTTTATTTATTTTTTTAGTACATGCAGGGTTGAACACTTTAATGTGTTTTGTACTTGGTTCTCAAAGATTTTTCCATGATGCTTAAGACTTTATTTTTATGTAATTTTTTCATCCATTTTTTAAGCATTATTAGAGAAAATTGTAAAAAAAAAAAAAATAAAATGTTTTATATTATAAAAAAATCTGTAACTTTTCTTTTACAGACATTTCTATAAAGGTGATATTTATTTTTAAGATTATCATGGCTGTGACTAAATGTTGCAATTTGTGTTGTTTCTTTGATTATTTTATTTTACATAAGGGCATAAAAATATTTTTTGTAGCTAATTCCCATTGTAACTTTGAGTCAGATACAGGGAAAATAGCCCACAGCACTTACTGAAGAGCTAATCTGGGTCTGATAAGATCCTACAGCATCTGGAGCACTTATGAGCTACTTGGAGACACAGTAAGGTGAGTAAACTGTGGTTTTCAGGACACAAATTTTACATCAAAAAGTTTCATGCTCTATTCCACGCTTGTAGAGATATTGAGTTGTCAAAATTATCACATTTTGAAAACTACATCACTTAAGATATTTAACTAAGCGTGTAAAGAGTGTCTAGACTAAACAATTTTGTTTTTTTATAAGTGTAAGAAAGTGTGAAAAAATGTAATGAGCATTTAAAAAAAATTTGTAATTTTCATGACAGTTTTATTTTTTATTTTTTTTTACAAATCAATGGAAAATTATAAAATGCTTCCTAAATAGTATTTTGTATTTTGCTGGTTCTTCTGAGATTATAAATGTATCCCACAAATTTGCTTACTGAAACACATAGGGCGACATGTATGAATCTCACCGGGTCGGGGCGCACCTTTCCTGGCGGAATCTGCGCCTGATTTATGTCGGGGCCGGGGCGCGCTCATACATAGCATGTAAAGTCCGCCGCGCCTCGCCAGTGTGTTAGGCGCAGTGCGGGACTTAGGCGCAGTGCGGCGCTGCGCCTATGATTCGGCGCCGGAGGTAGTGCGGTCATACATGCGGGGAAAAGTCCGCCGCGCCTCGCCAGTGTGTGGGGCGCAGTGCGGGGACCGAGGCGCAGTGCGGCGCTGCGCCTAAGATTCGCCGTCCGAGGAGGTGCACTCGTACATGCGGGCAAAAGTTCCCTGCGCCTCGCCAGTGTGTGTGGGGCACAGTGCGGGGACATGGGCGCAGTGCGGGACTTAGGCGCCGTGCGGGACTGCGCCGAAAAACAGTTCCGATGCGAGACAGGCTGGAACAGCGAGAAATCATTCCAGATGTCGGTGCGGAGTATGAATCAAAAATCGCCTTTATAAAGGCGTTCAACATTCTCAGGAAAAGAGCTGAAACCTAAAAAATAAAAAATACATAAAACAAAATCACTTTCCAATATCCTAATTCAAGAATTATATGGAAATTGCCGGAAATACAGTAATTCAAATTTAGAAG
>JAODAL010019705.1:0-71292 GCA_025379985.1 Phyllomedusa bahiana | reverse complement strand
TACAATTTTTCCTATCCCCCCTGTTAGCATACAAATCTCCAATCCCCAGCAAAACAAACAAAACACTGTCAAAAACAGACACAGGGCAGCTTGGGAGTTACTATACTCAGGATGTTTTCACTAATACAGCAGAGCAGGGAGGGGTATGAACCGTTCACATGCCCCCCTGATCTGTTCTATTAGTATAGTCAGAGCTCCACAGACACATCATGATTATAGTAACACACTTCACTGCTGATCAGCCTCACCTCTGCTCTCCTCAATCTGTGTAGAAAGCAGGAGGGAGCAGGCACACAGGGTTAATCCAGGCAGCACAGCTACACATGGGGAGTAGAGCCCTCCCCCTCCTCTACTGAAGCATCACATACTGTGCAGGAGGGGCTCTCCTCTCTGCTCTGACCCGTTTTCAGAAACAGATGAGTCATCCAGGCCTGGCAGCCAGTGAGATAACGATCAACAGGTCGGCTGCTATAGAGATTTGAGGAGCTGATGCACTACTACTAACAGGGATAACTCATAATCAGTAGGAAATTTGTAATGAACATATATTGCAAAGCTGCTTGTTTTTTAAAGATCTTTTAATTAAAACCCAATCATTGTAGCGAGACAACCCCTTTAATTCTATTAAACCCACAACACAATGGCAGAATTTATTTTTTTCCCTCCATTTTTACGGACCAAAACAAAAGAAAACTGTGAACCCAAAATAGACAGTACACCCATATAGGAGATCCCTGAGGGGTGTGGAATCTAAAATGGGGTGACATCTGGAAAGTGTCCCCTGTTCTGATACTTTGGGCGCTTTGCAAATGCAATATTGTACACACCAAAATCTGCTTTCCAAAAGCCAAATAGCACTCCCTCCTTTGTACACCCTGCCACACAGCAGCTTTCATCCACACATAGGGTATTGGCAGACTTGGAAGAAATTGTGTAACCCAATTTTGGGGTGCTTCTTCCAAGGCTTACCTATGAAAATGAAACATTTTTCAGCTAAAACAGCATTTTGGTGGGGAAAAAAAAAATTATTTCTATATCCTACCACAAAAAACAAATCAAAAAAAACCCCACAACAACAACTAGTAATACACCTGGGAAATTACGAAAAACAGTTATCCAGTTAAGAAAATACAACTTCATATAACCCATTATAAAAGGTAAGATCAAAGAGGGGGATCCTCACCTTCTGAGCAAAGTAAAGAGCATCTCTCTCTGGAGTACCCATCCTGTCCTTACACTGAAAACCCATTGATATGAAAGGGGACTGTGTAATGCTTAAGTTCCCTGGTGGTGGTGCTGCAGGAAAACAGTTTTCTTTTTGCCAGATTTCCCTGCACGGCGGCTGAAGCCACATGCAGGCTTCCACAGCTGCCATTTATGTAAACCTATTACACGCTGGCAGAGGGTAATGAATAAAAATCCTATATACAGCGGCACAAATAGTACTGCTGTATATTGGATAAGTGATTGTGCCACTGTTGTGGTTAAGTACCCTGAAGGACTAAGTATTAAAAGTTGAGAGAGAGGGGAACAAAAAAAAAAAAAAAAAAAAAAAAAAAATTAATTGCATGCAACCCAAAATGGTGGCAATAAAAAAAACACTTCCGCCCCCCCCCGTTGCTTAAATTTTTTTTTTATCCACCACCAAAACCTAAATGCGTCTCATGGTCCAGTGCATCTTGAAGTCTGAAAAATATGGTAGGTCTTTTTATAGGTATTTATTAGGTTTCAGCACCTTAAAAATATCCTAATGAAAATAAGCCACCAAAATCCAGTAGATGCTCCTCCTATTGCGAGGCTTGTGATGGAGTGAAATAGTGCACTAGCACCACATATAGGATCATTTTTGAAACTGCAGAAATCGGGAAACATTGTAAATTGAAACCCAAATTTGGTAACCACTACGGTTTTTCAATAATGGATTCAAATTGAAAATCTGACAAAAAAAAAAATAAAAAAAAAATACTGACATTTCATCTTCACTTTAATTTCTGTGAAACACCTAAGGGGTTAATCTTCCAAAAATGTCTGAAAACCCTTAAAGGGACGGTGTCAAACTGCCGGCCCTCCAGCTGTTGGGAAACTACAATCCCCATAGCAGTTGTTAAATTTAACAGTGGGGATGATGGGGGTTGTAGTTTCCCAACAGCTGGAGGGCCGGCAGTTTGACACCCCTGCCTTAAGGGATGCAGGGGTTTTTTTTTTTTTTTTTTATAGAGTGTTATTTATGGGGGTATATAACAGGCCCCACAAAACCATGTAAGAACTTTAAAATGTGAACAATTGCTACTAAAGTTATAAGACACCTACTGCCGTAAAAAAAACAAAAAAAACACATTTAATAAATTATGGTAGAGAAAGTAGTTATAAACTATTGTGTGGTAAAAAAACTGTCTTACACGCAGACATTTTCGAAGTTTGAAAATGGCAAATTTTTTACAACATTTTGATATATCACAAACAAGAATAGTACTTAAAAGTACAAAGTAACACGAGAAACTGAATCACATGGGTAGGTAAAATTTATCAAAAAGTTAAATGTCAGATTTAAAATATAAAGAGAAAAAAAAAAAAAAAAAAAACTGTCGAGGCAAAACTGGCTGCAGCAGTAATGGGGTTAAAAAAAGTAACACATATTTAAGGATCACTTCACTTCAATTCATGTTCATTTTGAAAAAAGATTCTAAAACCATAAGTTAAGAAGAATTTTCCAAATGATTAGAAATCTTGAACTTCTGGTACATAACGCTATACCATTGTGGGCCTTTAGAGTTCATTCCAAAGAGACCTAAACATCATATTAGCTAGGAATTTTTTCTTCCAGTCTTTTCTTCCAGGCATTGCATACACTGTTACTGAACCAAAGTGGAGAAAGCATTGTTCCTTCAATTTCATTGTAATAGGATGGGTTACAAAGCCATCAAGACCATTATAGCCCACCCTGAATTAAAGAGGTCATAAAAGAATGCTATACTATTGTGTCAAAAACCCCCCCTTCCCATCTAGGAGTAATATCGGGGGCAGGCTTCAAAACCCCAAACGGTCTTCAATATCATTTGTAAAATGTTACTTTTCTGCTAGAAAATCTATTTATATATTTAAAAAAAAAAAAAAAGCTGTGCAGTATTCATGTTAATTTTGAACTCTGAACCGAGTGCTGCTTACAGACATTAGAAAAAAAAATTTTAAAATTTTAAAACCAAAAATTTTTATTTTTCCCGAAGTCCATAGGCGCACGCTTTCCCATCCCCAAAAAATTTCCTTCATGTACATACAATCTAGGTTGTGCTGGCTCTAGCAAGACTTTATAGGGCAGCAGTTGATTGGTTATTTTCAATTACTGCTTGTTAACCCGTCTCTATTAAATACCCCGGGGGAAAGAATTCAATTGTGGGCGCCTAAATCTTTTGGAATGAAAATTTCAGTAAGCAAATTTAAAACTATAAATAACACTATGTGGATATGTTGTTGCAGCATTTCAATCAACAGCTGTTTTTTTTTCTAAAATTTAAATAAGCAATAGGAAACAGACACTGTTAAGCCAGTATTTTATTGTTATTATGATCAAGCATAACTTAAGTGTGACATGCACAATACTGCCTCAAATATGAGGCATTAATGTGAAATGTACAACAGACTCCCAAACTTCTATACAGTATAAAACAGGGTTGTTTACCAAATAGAAGGAATAAATAAAAAAGGTCTACATAGGCCAAATATGCATGGTTATAGCAAAATGGGGAATGAACGGGGATAAATGAAAGAAAGGGGAGGGAAAAAAAAAAAAAACACGAAAGAAAAACACACAAAACACTGGACATAAGTAAATCAACATGGGAAGGAAATTATATAAAGAGTACTGCCAAAACACAGTAGAACATTTGACATTTGAACATATCTGCTCAGGACATCCCTATGGAAATTGGCTCCCAAGCCGCTATTGGACTAATCCTTTACTGCTTGTCTTCTTTCTGTTCATCTTTTTGTTCACTAGTTCCAGAACCTTCCCTCTCTGATGCCATCTGCAAAAATAAATTAGGAATTCAATAGTTAGAGATACATTTATAACTATCTGCTTTTCAATACACAACCTCAGCCTGGTTTTACAAACTACAGGTTAATCACTGTGGTCTGTGAATATCACAAGATGTACAATACAAGCCATCTGTGTACTAGTCATGTACCTCTACACATTACAGAACAATATTTGATGATTTGTTTTAAACAAACATACACTAATGGAATACAGGCAAGGGCCAATATATTCTACCAACCACTGCTGTGCATGCCAGTGTGCTGCCAAACAAACATGAATAAATAAAATCGTAATGCAGGGTTATTACCTTCTTGTACGCAAGTTCAAATAACTTAAGTGAAGCTTGTTGAAGTGATGATGCAGCTTGTTTGATGCTTTCTCCCGTTTCTGTATCTTTTCGGGCCAACAGCTCCTTCATCTTGCTGATTTCCTCCCGAAGCTTATTGCACTGAGGAAATAATGATAATATGGTGTAAGACCACTTAAAAATTAAAGTAAAAATCTAGAAGTGGGCAACAAAAAAAACTGTTCAGCTGCATTCACACATCATATTTTTCCTCCAGTTAAACATGCAGCAGAAATCAAAGAATATCCTCAATTCATCTTTTTTCACTTTTTCTCCATGTACATTTCACCATGATTTAGAACACCACTTACCACCATTTAATGGGTCCCATCCAAAACCTGGTTGCCACGTTTTCTTGTGAAAAAGTGTTAAAAAAATTTTTTTTTTTCCCCCTTTTTTTCTTTTGGAATCTTCGGCTGTAAAAATGTGTTGCGTACTAGCAATAAAAATAATGCTACGGTGTAGATGCATTTTGATGCACATTTTAAGCACCAAAATGCATATCAAAAAATATGCCATGCTTGGGGACAACCCTAGCCTGGAGATTTCCACCTTAATCACAGAAATGGCCAATAGCCGCAAATTTCTATCCACATGTAGGTACTGGGAAATGTCCCTTCAGCTGTATCATAGGGCTTACATCACCCCAGTCAGGGGCTATAGAATGGGCATCTTTTGAGAGCAACAGGTGCTTCTATTGTGGTGCCCCAGAGGATATATGGAGACCCACCGATCTAGGAGGAGTTCCTAACACGTTTTATGTCCAGGGGTAAAAAGAGGTCTAGGAAATGCTCGGGGGACACGGAAGTGACTATCCCGTTGCTTAGATGCCGGAGATTCCGAACAAGGAAATGAGATGCGAGATAGGCCCTGGATGAAAGGGACCACAACGGGCCACGATACTGAATAGAAATAGGTGAGGGGTGGAGGGGATAGGCTCTGAGAACGGAACGTTTACTGGTTATTTTTTCTTTTGCTTAAGCTCGAACTTTTACCTTAATACATAAAGCGTGTGACCTCATATTCTTCCCTCATTACCATGACAATTGCTAAGGTTACATCTATGTGACGTCTCATGGTATTGGCAGGTCTTGAGGGCGTGAATACCTGCTGACTTCCAAGACCAGCTAGGACAAGACGCCCCCTTTTAAGCAGGGATGCCATGTAGATAAATCACCGGCCCCAGGAATAAAACACATGCACAGATGTAAACATTAGAGTCTTCAAATGTTTAGTTTTGCTTGGTTATGTCCTATTTCTGCATAAAAGTACAAAATGGCAATCTGGAGTATGTAATGCACATTGTTCTTACTCAACATACCTGGCTAGTGATCGTACACTTGTAATACTTGATACATTACAAATTCCACCCCCCCCCCCCACCCCCCCCCCTCCCCAAAATAAATGCCTGCTAATCCAACTTAAAATAAAAACCCCTTCTGGAGGGCTTTGAACTCCTCCACTTTTGATTGTGTCATGGTAAAGCCCTTTTGCATTGTTCACCCCTTCAAACGTTTCCCCAAAAAAAAAACACCCCAATCCCTTTTAAAGATTGCTACTTTAATTCCGGAATTGTAATTATTCAGAGTCCAGTGGAGTAGCAAAAGCTGTCACAAAGGCCACAGCTGCGACGGTGCCCACAGCCCCACTCAGCCACGTGGACAGCTGCTGTAAGGATGGGACAGGGTTGCAGTATTGCCCTGCCTAACCATGCAGAGTAGGGAAACAAGAAGGCAGGACAATGCTGGAGCAATACAAGACCCAATGTAACTAACCCCTTACAGGCCCAAATAACCCGGGGTTTTTGAGTCTATACACACGTTCCAAAAGTTTTACCCTTTACTGTCCCTATTGGTGGCGTGGAAAATTGGAAAATCCCAATGTGGAGTAACGACATCTAGGAATTAAAACCCAAAGTTTTTATTGTGGGGATAATAAGCCTGGCATGTTAGTTGTATCAGTTGCTATATTAAGGGTGAATAAACCCCCAAACGAGTCTCCGTTTTTTATGTTTTGAGGATTTAGTTGTATGGGAAAGCTCGCATTTTAATTGCTTTATCAATAAAGGAAATTTAGTTTTTGCCCTACCGTTTGTGGTTATCGCGCACACAGCTTTCACAAGAATGTTTACATTAATACCTTCACTGCCCTAGATCTCCCAAAAGATTATTGAATATTAACCCCTATACTGACTAAAACCACCGGTTGCACATTAAAGGGGGTTTTTTCACTACCATTCATGACATTTTGTCGCTAAAAGCATTAAGTTTCAAAACAGGGGGGGCGTGCCAACACATTTTGGGGGTGTCTTCAGTCTGCAGGCTTCATCACACCCACAGGCATAACATACTCATTCCCCTGGCAATGCTGGCTCAGTACAGTATATGGCCCTGAGGTAACTGATAGAAAGCAGCTGGGAGAGCATTTAGTAGCTGCAGAGAATTACAAGACACCTTGAAAAGCATTGTTTCCACTATATGCTCCCTGTTTAAGAGGAGAGAATATCTGCTGATAGGCAGCCTTACATGTTTACATTGCTTAAATACAGAAGTCTTAGAAGCTGATTAGCTGCTTGCTCCTCTTCAGCACACACTGACCGGCAGCTCCGCTGTTTGTCCTGTCTGCCTGTACACTTGCAGGTTACAAGGTAAGACAAATAGCGGAGGGACCTGCCGGTCAGTGTGTGCTGAAGACAAGCGGGCAGCTAATCAGCTTCTAAGACTTCTGTACTTAGGCAGCCTTACATGTTTACATTGCTCCCTGTTTAAGAGGAGAGAATATCTGTGAAAAGATGTAGGGAAAAAATGTTTTTAAAGGTTTTGAATTTTCTCTGCAGCTCTAAATGTCTCAAGTGCTTTTTGCTATAAATTTAAAGTGGGGGGGGAAGGGGGAAGGGGGAGGGCAGGGCGATCGGAACCCTGTGCGTCCTCCCAAGATACGCCCGGGGGCGAGCAGAGGAGGGGAGAGCCAACACCCAATCCCAGTAAAGGGGGGCGGGGCCGCCAGGGCAGAAAGAAAATGATATGAAGGCAGAAAAAAAGGGAATGTGTAAACTTAACTTTTAAAAAATACAAACCTATTGGGGTTTGTTCACACAGGTTTTAACTCCGTGTTCCACCGCTTTTTAGAGCCGTTCGGGGACGGGAAGGACGACCAGGACGGATCTAAACAATTAGCAGTGATTTTGTTGCTCATGCCTGTAGTTATAGTCAATGCTAATTGTTTGTGTTTTGGGTTTCCCGTCCTGTTGTCCCAGGCCCCTCTAAAAAGGGATTTTAACAGGAGTTAAAACGCGTGTGAACAACCCCCTTGAAAGTGGTTTATTTTTACGACCCCCTTTATTTTTTAAAAATTGTCTTTGTGTAAAAAAACCCCTTTCCCTTCCTTTGCATTTAGAGGATCTTTAAATTAAAAAAATTTGCGCCGTGTTGGTTTGGGGGGGGGGGGGGGGGGACTTTTTTTATATTTTTTGTTATTTTTTTTAGCAGGTTGGGTTAGGGGGCATGAAAAAAATTTTTTGGAATGAACGGTGATGTTGGGGAATGGGAAAATTAAAGGGCCCCGTTCACACGGCTTATTCCGATGGATTTGTGCGCCCTATTGAGCGCCAAAACCGCCTGAATAGGGGGGGCGGGGGCGGAGCGCGCGGGGGGGCGCTCCGGCCATGGGAAAAGCTTATCTACGGGCGTCCGCCCGTTAAAAAAAAAGTGCATGTCACTTTCCCCCGCGGGGATTTGCCGAGCGGGGAGGAGGAAGGATTCCCCTGTTCTCAAGGAGCGTGGTTTCCGTAATGCTACGGATTGGGCCCCTATTGAAGCAAATCCGGCGCGGAATACGGCGCCCAAACCCTGGCCCAAAAAAGCCCTTGGGGACGGGCCAAACTCTGCCGTGCTTACAAACTGTCTGCCATCAGTGGAAAGTAATCAGAAGAATAGGCAAGATTACTGGCAGAGTCATGGTTTGGAAAGGGATAAGGGTGAGGTATGATCGTTATTACATATATTTTGGCTTGTTTACACGGCTTAACTGCGGGGCGTAATTTCCCCCGCAATTAGAGTGTGGAGGGGGGGGGAGGGGGAGGGCTGGGGGGGCACTTCGCTGCCCCTAACAGTCATGTGAGGCGTATTGCCGTAGAAAATGACATGTCAATTATCTCCCGCCGGGGGATTCGCGAGCAGGTAGAGGGGACGTAAGCTGTTCTCTATGGAACTGTGCATTTCCCTTTATGGGACGGTTCAGCCCGAAATTGGCGCATTCGGCGCGTAATTACGGGCCGAATTACGTCCCCCGAAAAGCCGTGTGAACTTTGGTTTAAACCATAAAATTTCCGCGCCCTTTATTAGGGAAAAAAGAACGTAAACAATTATGGGAGGATAGCGTTTTAATAAACCCTTTTTTAGGGGATTTGGTGAAGTTTTGCCGGGCCCTGAGAGACAAAAATTTTAAAAAGTGTTTTCAATTCATTTTATTTAAACAACTAGAGTCCACCTTGTCAAAAAACCGCTTTTCCTTCATTAACATGAAATCCTAGTTTTCCTAACAATCACCCCAGCAACGTGTCCTGCCAGGAATTACTTACAAATATTGTAGCATGTGACCAAGTAAGTATTTCCTTTGCTTCAACCCAATTCATCATGGGCAGGCACAGTTAAAAATATCTACATGGGGGAAGGGATGGAAGAGATACTTGCTTTTCGTCTTCGGTCTTCCTCTGCATATTTTTCAGCATTTTTCACCATATTTTCGTTTTAATTTTTTGCAAAAGTCCCCCAAAAAGACTGGATAAAACTACAGGAAGAAAAAAAAAAAATGTATATTTTATTTTATTTTATAAGTGGTGCCTTACATTCTGAAAGGTGGGGGGGGGAACAGAGAAAATTGCTTAGTGTAATGTGTGTGGACCCCCCTGCATGAGTCTTTTGAGTCGAAGGGTGGGCTTAAGAATTTTGGCAAAGGTGAAAAAACCTCTTTAAACTTTGTTGTTTTTTAAAGCAGAAAGTTTTTTTCAATGTATTCATTTTGGTGCTGCTGTTATGTTATTTAGACTAAAACCGTCACAGCGTGCCCCCACATTTAAATTTTTTTTGGAGGTGTAAACCAAATATTGTGTTTGATTTATTTATATATTATATATATTTATTATATATATATATTATTTTATATTTATATATATATATAAAATATTTATATATTTTTTTTATATTCACACCACGAGTTGAGTCGGGGTGTTTGTTGAGGGTGTTGGTCCAGGCCCACATTTACTGTGCCTCGATAATGATGCGATTGCTTGGAAAAAAACTTGTAATTTTTGCGATGGTGCTATTTACACGTTTTGCCCCCTTTTAAAGTGGAAAGTAATAAAACTTTCCTGCCTTCTATCTGGAAAGGCTTGCTGTTGCTAACAGCCAGTTCTCAACTCCTGCGCTGCTTTTTAAAAGTTCTTGGAGAGCATTTGTGGGCCCATCCGAAATGTATTATTTAGGGGGTGGTCCAAAGTAAAAAAAAACCCAAACTGACTAAAGAACAATGGCACGTGCCTCATCTTAACTGATTTTAGGATATCTGCATAGACCAAATAGCACAATGCTCCTATTTTAAAACCCCTACGCAAGGCAAAAAATTAGTTTTTTTTCCCAAAATTTAGAGGTTAGCTATTTTCCATTATAAGATTTTTTGCAGGAAAAAGTGTTTTTTTTTTTTTATTTTTTTTATTATTATTATTTTATTTTTTATTATTATTATTATTATTGGAACCAGTTGATGTGTTGCATTAAAAAAATAATTATCTGACCCTTATCTAGAATCAAAAAAAAAAATTATCTGGGTTTTTTATTTAAAATTTTTTAAACTTTTTGAGGGAAAATTTTAACAAGTACTCTGTTGTCGCGGCCAGTTCCTTTGTCTTTTGCGGGTTACATGAAAAATTTTCCTTTGGGGCATCTAGGGTAAAAAAAGGAACTTAAATCTGAGGAAACCACGAGGGGTTTGGTGGTTTTTTAAAATTAAACCCCACAATTTTTTTACGTGGTTAGAAGGGAAAATCCTTCCCTTTTTAAAAAAACCCAATTTTAAAAGGGATTGTCTCATCTCAAAGGTTCATAGGCGGCATGAATAAAATAAGTGTTTTCTCTGCCCTTCCAGGTTGGCTGAATGTAATTAGCTTACCCACTCAGAAAAATTTGTCTTCTCTGTTTTTTATGTTTATCAGCCAAAATTAAATTCCCCAAAAAGGGTCCTTTAAAAACCCCTCTCAGCTAAAGAAAACCAGTAGGGGAAATTTGGGTCTTTTGTCTGTAAGATCGATAAAACCAAGCTGTCAGGGTTGGACCCTCTTGCTGCCCCCGGATTATCTATGAGAGAGTGAAGTTTCACACAGAAAAAGCAGGGGGGAAAGTGTACACAGGTCGGTCACTAGGGGGAACCGGGAGGTAAGAAGGGGGAAAAAATTTCGCTTGTAGACCCTTTTAACAAAAGATGAAAAATTGCCAATATTTTTGGAAAAAAATCTTTTAGTTTTCCCCTTTAAATTTGAAAGCTAACCCTTTTTTTAGCGAGACAACCCTTTAAGTGAAAGCTTTTAAAACAATCAGAATATTTGGGATACAAGTATCAAATTCCCCCGGTTCTCCCCAAAAAATTGGGAAACCCAGTAAACAGGAAAAAATCATTTAACCAGGGCCACTTAATAGTGGGAAATTGGCCCAGAAAATTTTTTGTCAGAAGCCATTTCTCTTTCTCCTTGGCAGCTTTTAAATTTTAAAACCCGGGGGCTGTCCATTTTTGCAGCTGTGGAGAAAAACACCCCAGGGAAAAAAAAACCAAAATATAGACCGTTTATTTATTTTTCTTTTTAAAAAATGGGAAAAACCTTTTAAAAAGATATGGGAAAAAAGCCTCTCAAAACTGCCCCCCTTTTCAAGATCTACACTGCCCCAGTAATCCCCTTTCTTTTTGGTTTTGGGGTCATGCAATTTTAAAAATCTGTCCGTGGCTGCTCACAGCTTTCCTCAATTTTTCAGTAATCCTTTGGGTGGGGGCCTTTCAAAGGGGGTTTTCCCAGTTCCCCACCCAATGGGCCCATTCATTTTGCCCCAATAAATTTGGCTACATAAAATATACTGGGTTTTCTTATGGGGAAAAAACAAAGCACTGCTCTTCAATTAAAACTCATCTCCAAATTTTTTAAAAAGGATCCAAACCCTTTTAAGGGTATTTAACACCCCTTATTTTTGCTTGAATTACGCGCCTTTTCTCCATGCGATGTATTGAAAGCGGGGGGAGGGGGGGAAGGAAAAATTGACTTGTAAATTGTTGGGGGCCTTACGCGCCGCTGACAATGCATGGGGAATGGGGCCAAACCGCCCCCCCCCCCCCCCCCCCCCCCCCCCCCCTCTTTGGAAAAACAGCCCAATGGTTCCAAAAAAACGCGGTGTATTGCGTCATTTTACTTATGGCCACAAAACCCGGGGTTGGAAATTCCCCTAACATGTATAGGTTGTAAAATTTTTGGGGAAAAATTGTACACTATTGTATCATCTTTGCACATAGCAATCACTCCAAAATATGCAACAAATACTATAATAAGTAATTACATGACACAGTCCCCTGGCTTTTTTTGGGTTTGGGTTTTTGGGTTGGTGTTTCTCCCAATTTAAAACTTTGTGGGGGGGGGGGGACTCCCCCTAATTTTTAAAACCCCAAGGGGAACGGGGGGTAACTTTAACCCCCCCGGCGGGAACATCTGTAACTCCCCTCCCAAACACCCCCCCCTGATTAGCTGCCCCAATAGCGACGTTTCATCAGGTTTTTCGCTTTGTTTGGAGCTCGGACCAAAAAAAGTTTGTACAGTCTGTGGACCAAAACATGTCCACATAAAATGTTTTAAAAAACCATTTTAATGAGCAAATTTGACTATTTATTCAAATCTTGGAACAGTTTTTTTCCCTCAGAAAACCGGCCCTTTTTTCTTTTTTATATTGCTCTGGAACAATGAAAGCGGACCTGTAATTGGTTGAAATAAAATTTTTTTAGGGTTTTCGACGCATTAAAAAATTTGGGCCTTTTATTGAATGTTAAAGTGAGTGCATGTGAACCTCAAAATACACAAAAAAGGGGTTTTTTCCTTTGGCTTTCCTATTTTTTTCCCAACAATTTTAAGAGCACTTCCCCGGGATTTTCACTCTTGCAAAACTTCAGCACTTGATGGCTTTCTGGTTTGGGGGGAAAATATTTCCCTTTTAAAAAGGGGTCACCCCAACCCCCTAAAACTGTAAAAGATTTTCAATTTTATATTCAAGTGTTTCGGCCCGGACGCATCCATGGTAAGGTATGGCAGATTTATATCAGTCTAGATGGAGAATGGAAGAAAAAGATATTATAGTTTTATATATATTATATTTATCATCTAGTTTCCTTAGGGAAAAGTGGTTACCCCCAAGCAATACAAAGGGGTCAAAAACCCGGTTTAAATTTTTAAAAAAAAAAAATTTAAACCCCTTAGGGGTTTGCTTTAACATGGTGCAGTTTGGGTGTTTTTGGTGGGGGTTCCCCAGTGATGTGCTGAAATGCGTTTTTTTTTTAAACGGGCAAGCCCCTTTTAAATTCACTGATTTTGTTTGATTAGATTTTTGCAATTTGAGAAATTTATTCCCTTAATCTGCAGGATAAAAAACACAGTTAAAAAAGGTGGCTGCTTAAAATAAACCCACCTGTACAGCAGAGGACAGTTCACATTTTGCCTTTTCAGCAGCTTCTCTGACTCTTTGTAGAGCCATATTGTCTTTCATTAAATCTACTCCAGTCTGAAAAGCAAAGAAAGCAGGAAAAGAAAAATGTAAATATGTCTGTTCTTAAAATTAAAAAACAAACTTGCTTTAAAATTTACTAATTTATGATAAAAAAAAAATAAAAAATAAAAAAAAAAAAAAAAAAAAAACCGGGAAGCAAATTTTAATACTTAAAATAATTTAAAATTTAACTTTAAAAAAGAAAGCAATTCTTTTTTAGTCGTGCCCACCTTTTTGCAAATGTGTGCTTTTTGGCTGAAAAAAGCTTTTCTGCGAGTGGGGATGGCCATTTTGAGAATGGGGTGTTTCTGGAGCTGGGCTTCCAAAGCTCACTGGCCACTTTTTGGACAAGGTGTGGAGTCGAGCCATTTTGGTGGATTGAGTCATTATAAAGGGTTTACGCTACAGAAATTTTTTTTTATATATTTATATTTATATAAAATTTTATATTATAATATATTTATTTATATATATTTTTATATATTATATTAATTATAAAAACGCGTAAGCTCTTTTTTTTTCTTTGTTTTTTTGGGAAAACAGTGGTAAGAGTCCCCTGTCTTTTAATAAAAGAATACCTTTTTTTCCACGAGGAAAATCCTTTTTTTTTAAGGGGTGCGCGGACGAGCTTTTCCCATCAGGGGAAGCAAATTTTTTTTGTGTGTTATATATATATATATATATATATAGTAGATATATGGGAGCAGTAGCATATCTTCAGCCTCAGAGGAGTAGTTTAATTTTGCAAAGTACTTGGATATGGAGCAGACAAACCGTAGCCGCAGGGGAAAAGATTCTGCTCCCATAGTAAACCGATTGAGCGCAAGTGAAACATTTTGCAGAAATACTGTCAAAGTAGAAGAGTTCAACTGTTCATCAAAACTGACCTGATCTGATGGAGGTGATTGAATTTGTTCTGAGAAATAGTGACTCCACAAACATTATTCAGCACATTTTTGTTGAAAACTGTCCCCCTCCCCCTCACCTACTGCAGCGTTTTGCATACTTACAAATTATTTAAGTTTTGTGTTCTAATGTTGAATCCAATATATTTTATGTTGCACCTAAATAGCTTGCTTATTGTATCATATGGGTGATAAAGCCGGATGTTACCATTTTACTACAGTAAAGTTATCACTTCAACATGCGCCATGTATGAGGGAGTGGAGATCAGTGCTAGGGAAATTGATAAGTCAGAGCTTTGGCTTGCCGACACCACAGCCCGGATTAGACAGCACTCTTCCCATGCAGTGGCCAGGAGGAACTCAATACACCAGACTCCAAATACATAGTACTTGCAGTAAATAATAAAGGTGGCAATCCAAAAATTCTGACTCCATAAAAAAAGGAATTGTGGTGTCCAATAGAAGTTTAGTAAGTATGTGGAGATTAACAGTTCATGATGCACAAACTACTTTCTGAAAACTCAAGTGTGCATTGTGATCTGCAGAGTATGCAAGATCAGTATACAAACCAACAGGAGCAATGATATTTTACATAAAAGGCGTCATTTACAAAAATTACCAACCTCTCTCTTGAACTGCTTTACAATATGTTGCAGCAAAGCTTGGTCAAAGTCTTCTCCTCCAAGGAAAGTATCCCCATTGGTTGATTTCACTTCAAAAACGCCTTTCTGAATCTCCAGGACAGAAATATCAAAAGTACCACCTCCAAGATCATAGACTGCAATGCTAGAATAAAAAAAAAAAAAAAAAAAAAAAAAAAAAAGTTACAATATTTGATTGGGTGTGTGTGTTACTCACCGGTTTGAGTTAACACAATTTTGACCGAACTAGTGAAAAAAAAAGGTTCGTTAGGTCGCCCGTCCCCAAAAATTTTTTTAAACCCCATTTAAAAAAAACTTCCTAAATTAGAATAAAGGTCATTCAAGTTTTAGGGAAAATTTTATGGCCCAGCGCGAAAAAATTTTAAAACGGCTAACTTGTCAGTGTCACTTGCAGTTACAAAAATCAGGCCAAATTTTAAAACAATTGAAAGTGACATTGGACCAGAAGTTACGCTGCGATGGGAGCATCTCTGGGCAAGTAAATTAACCCTCAAAAGCTCCTTAACCCACCACGGTCAAAGTAATATGGCTCTTCATTTTTTTCCTTCTCACCTTCCAAGAGCAAAATCCTTTCTAATAGTGCTATTTACTGTACCATAGAATGCACTGGGAAACCGCAAAAAAAATTCTGTGGGGCAAAAAAAAAAAGGGTACTTGCACCATGTTTGCGGTGTTTTTTTTTTGTTTTTTTTTTTTAAAAAGTTTTTACCTTCATTTAAAAATGGGGTCTGTATTGCAGGTTTTAGTTCAGCAATATAAATATGTGGGGTTTTTCCCCATCATAGAACAAATCTAAATTTCTGCAACCAATAACTTTTTCGTACTTCCACCTATAGAACGGAGTGAGGGTGCATTTTCTGCGGGCTAAAGTGTACGTTTTGTTGGTACCCATTTTGGGATAGATGCGACTTTTTATCCCTTTTAGGAGAGGTGAAAATGACCAATAAACCACAATTTTTTTCCCCTTTTACAGTTTTCGCTACGGGGTAAAATTTGGCATTTTTAATGACCGGGACTCATAAAGGCGCGGCGATAACCAAATTTTGGGAACTTTTTTTTTTTTTTTAAATGGCAAAAGGGGGGGGGGGGGTTTAATGTTAATTAAATAAAAGTATAAACAAAAATTATCAGAACACACTATTGTGCTGTACAAACAATGCAATGGGGCTAACAGTGATGGCAGTTCTGACACTTCCTGCCTGGGGCAGGTAGTATTAGAATCACAGACACGACGGCTAAGGCTTCAGGCTGCAATGTTAAACGATCAGCGGCAAGATCGCGGGGTGTCGATCAACACCATTTCTCATTTACTCACAACTGTTGTAATAGATAGTAGCCTCAAAGGGGCTATCCTGTCCTTGTGGGGGTTCAAATTATCTTAAAAATAACAAAAGGTGCACCGAGAAAACAAATCACAACATGCCCTGTTGCTGTGAAAGTGCTTTCTGATTTTATTCACAAAATGGTGGTTTTTTATACCTCTTTGCAAATGAGTAGATAAGAAGGCATCACATGTAGCTGGCTGTGAGGGTCTATTGGCACGTCCTTATCTATGGACCACTCCTCACAGCTTCAGGAATGTCTGAACACAGGGTGTAACTTCTGACTAGGCGCCATCTTGGATTACACGACGATCTATACAAACTATTACAGGCGGCCATTTTGTTTAACACATTAATGACAAAAGATATACCTACAGCTTTTACATGCTGTACTATATAAGTATGTGCCTATTATGTATATAATATATATGTGTATGTGTGAAGTATATACTAACTAATACATTAAAATAGAGACACAAAGGATCACACATATATAATCTTTGTTCCCATCCACAACACTGTAATTGCTGCGCCATTTAAGGGATTATACAGAGATCACAGTCGGCTCTGATCTTCGCTATTAGCCGTGGGTATCAGCTGTATCTAACAGCCGGCACCCGCCGCATATGTAGCGGGCTCAGCGAGAGAGCATACTCCCTTAAAACGTCATGGTGGGTTACGGGGTTAAACAGCCCTAAATTAGTACTTTGGGTTCTGGTAATTTTTTGCCATTTTTCAACAAAAACTAAATCTAGCCCACTCTGATTCAAGTTGAATTTGACCCAAAGCACAAAAGGAATACTGATGCATGCTGCATACATACAATACGCAGAGGGAGAAGAAAAAGTTGGACACAATCTACAGTGTTAATTTATTTGTTCACGCTACATGACAGTACAAGCTCCATAAAGCTGTCCCCAAAAGCTCCAGAAGAAGTCCCTTGTTTAAAGGCTAGATGTTGAAACATGTCCGTATAGGTTTACATGTGTGCACTAACACTTTTGCTGTAGTCATAGCAGTTTCAGTCAAATCAGGCAAGTTACAGAAGATGTATTTCAGAAGATTGTCAAATATAGGCAAGACATTAACTTACACTTTATCATCAGATTTATCCAAGCCATAGGCAAGAGCAGCAGCGGTCGGTTCATTAATTACTCTCAAAACATTGAGCCCTGCGATCTGCCCAGCATCTTTTGTTGCCTAAGGATAAAGAAGTTACAATTATGTAGCTAAGTAAACAGAGTCCACTGGCTTATGCACCATACATCAAGGATTAAAAGCAGGTTCGCCAGCTTACATTTAAATTACTGTAATCTTCAGAAAAAGTTGAATAATATTACATTATTATAAGGGCATGTCCCCACGGCACGGGTTTTCGGCCGGTTTTGCAGACCGCCTGAAAAACCGTCCGAAAAGGAGCAGGACAGGGCTCTATGGAAAACCCGTGCAGCAGTCCCGACTGCACGGGTTTTCCGCCCAGCGGTTTTGCCGCCCACAAGACATTGTATATGCACATTCTTCCGGAATATGTGCATCTCAATGTGAAGGGGATGGGCTTTTCTCTGCTCATCGCGGAGAAAAGCCGTCCGTCCGTCCGTCCCCCCCCCCTCGTGGGGACGGCCGTGTAAATACCGGTATTTGTCACTTGCCGTGTAAACGGCCCCTAACAATCAAAAACAATTGATGAAATGTCATGAAAAGGTGGGAGAGCAATGAATAATGTAGCCACGAGGGGGAGTACAAAAAATTATACATAATATATATATTATATACACACACGCTCCTCAACAAAGTGCAAGGGCAACAGAGTGCCGTTGTAATAAAGCTGTCAGTAAACCATACAAGCAGCACAAACCGTATAAAAATAAAAAAAAATTAACTTGGTTTACATTAATCACTGAATGTGACAATGCATTACCCCCAGAAAAGCATACAGCATCTCTAGGAGCTGGGACCACCACCGATTGTAATAGGACTTTGTGCTGTGGGTCCATTCAAGTGAACCTCAAGGTGCTGTATGCCTTTCTGGGAGTAATGCATTGTCACATTGAATGATTGATATGCACCAAGTTACTTTACTTTTTCTTGGATACTGTTTGCACTGTATTGTTTATGGACAGTTTTATATTACGGCACTCAATTGTACTTTATATTTATGTTGAGGAGCATTTCTATATGTATTTCCTTAAATGCACAATTGTGTCGCAAATAAATGTGTATCCGTGATGGATCACTTTTTTTGATGTGTAATAATTGTGCAAGCATGCACACCACCTATTGGCTACTTTATGCATTGCTCTCCCACTTTTTTATGAAATATTTTGTCAATTGTTTTTATATGATTGTTATAAAAATGTTCTATCTACTTGTTAATAAATTAAATCTGCTAGAAAAAGCCATGGCTTTTTTTGTTTTTTTACACAAAAGGGCCACATGTATAAAAACTGTCTAAGTCTAAAACTCACCTTGTTTCCCATAGCAACCAATCAGAGCGCCCCTTTCATTTCATATAGTGCTCTGGAAAAATGAGGGGTGCTCTGATTGGTTGCTATGGGAAACAAGGTGAGTTTTAGACTTAGACAGTTTTCATACATGTGGCCCACAGTTCAATAGTCACTTTATCAAGTGATAATAAACTTCATCTATAAATTATGGATACAACACAAAAATGCAAACTTTTACATTATTTATAAACCCCAGAAAGGGTTTTCCACCACTCCTGCAAGGTAGGATGATGGCTTACCTGCCTTTGGGAGTCATTAAAATATGCAGGAACAGTAATAACTGCGTTCTTTGCTGCATGACCCAGATAGCTTTCTAAGAAGGAGAAATAAATGTTTAGTGTAGTTCAGAAAGCCATAATTGCTTAGATTTAATAAAATTCTAATGATTGGTACAAACTACATAGAATTTTGGAAAATCTCCACAAAATACATACATTTGCTTAACTCTACTGAAAAAGCATAATAAAATTTGAGTCAACTAAGAAATCTGCCACCTCTGGTTTAGGCCATGTTTTAAAGAAAATGGGGGTTTTCCCCAATGTTTTTAGTGCCCTTAAAAGAACTCCTGTAACTCTGTGTTGAGCTGCTCCTGTTATTCTTCTGAGAATCGGTCAGCTGGGTGTTACCAATTAGGGAGGTGTCCCTACAAAGTCAAAGGCCAATCGCGTGACAGAGCCAGTGTGAGGGAAACTTTTAAAAAAACGGAATGATAAAACCATGACATTCCAATGCTTCCTAGGTAGAACATACAAGACTTTTGGGCAAAAAAGGGATGTCTCAAAATTGTTATTCATAGGGGAACAAAGGGATTTAATAAAAACGGCATGTCGTAAAAATGTCACGTCCTCTTCGTGGCTGGGATCACTCACACCCCCCCCCCAACAAAAACCATCTGCCAAAATCCAAAAAATTTAAAACCCCGAAAGGTGGATGGGGGATATTTTTTTACAGCATGAACCCCCCCCCCCCCCCCCCCCCCCACCGATAACCACACTGTTTTTTCATCTTCAGAGTAAAAAAACCCCAAAATTGACTGGGAGAGTAGAGTTTTCCATGTTCTTCAACCCAGGCATCTCCATTTGATGCCCGGACAATCTTGAAAGGAACATTTTTGCTACACAACAAAATAAAATATTGATTAAAACCTCAACGATCATCTGAGGGGGTAGTGTTAAAAATGTACTACAAACAAAGTTATTAAAGGGGGTATTCCCAACCAAAAGGTGGATGGCAGATCTTCCGGATGTGGGACTCTTAGCTCAGGAACAGGAGTCCTCGACCCCTCCGTCGGGTTCTTGCTACAGCGAGTCTGCTGGCCGTGTCTGCACAGCTCTCTCCATTCACATCCGGGGGACCTCTGCTCACAGCTAAGTAACGGTGCTTGACTGAACTTCCATTACAGAAAATACGTCCGACTCTGTACATAAACGAGCACTGGGAATAAGGGGACCCCTATTTCTCTAAATAGACGTGGAACCTGCAGCTATCAGACTTGTATGGTTTATCTGGTATATACACGTCATAAATCTCCATGATAGGAATACCCCTTTAACCATAACCAATATACAGGAGACAGCCATGCACATGCAAGTAACAAAGCTCCAGATCAATGTGGGCAAAGGAATTCACTGACCCACGTTATATAGCATCCATCAGCACTGTTTGGCCTCGTTCACACGGCTTATTCTGGGACTGATTGGAGCTGTACTGCGCGTGTATTTGCCGCAGTACAGCTCTAATCCGCCCCAATAACTCGGTTAATCCACGTTCTAGAGAATTTGGGATTGGTCCCCTTTCCCCCCTCGGCGAATCCGCCGCGGGGAGATGGCACTGCACGTTTTTTTAGTGAGTGCCGTGCGAATGATGCTATGGGGAAGGCAAGCTGCCGGCCCCCCCCGCCTCCCCCCCCCTCCCGGCTCCCGGCGAATTGGGGGGCGAAACCCGCCCCCGCAAAATTTTCGTCGGCAATAAGCCGTGTAAAACATTGCCTTTAGGTCGCAGAACATAGTATGGTTCAATTCTAAAATTATAATAAAAATTTCTTTTTGACTTTGGGAATAAAAATCGCCGGCCAATAAGACGTTTTGTAGCGTACAGAGTATTGTTAGGATTAGTAACTGCCTGCCGTTTTGCAGGCATTCCCACCAAGCGCTCCCCATCTGCAGAAAAGGCAACTACAGAAGGATGGTTCGGACCCTTTCATTTTTAGACCTCCCAAAACAAAAACGTCCACTAAGCATTTCACACAGATCATAGAGAACGATTAGCAATATAGAGTGGATCAAGTCTGCTTCCGTAAGTAAACCCTAAAAATAATGTGAAGTTATCTTTTTGTAAAAAAATATAATACAATATACTTTGTATAAAAACACAAGATTTCTATAATCTTGTGGGTTATAGAAATCACACAATGAGCAATTCCCATATACAATACACATTACATTTACTAGAGGCAACAAGCAGAGCAACAGTGAAGAGGAGTCACAGCTCCTTTCTAAGTTATGTAGAGCAGAAAATCTCTTCTGGCTGCCCTCCTGTTCAGTACAAGAATCCCCCCTGGGATCCTTAAGAACCGCGGATTTTTTTGCGCACTTCTTTGCTCATCAAAGTTTAGGATAGTCTCCTTTTTCACTCCATGAGAGGATCTATGCTAATTCATAATTTACACATAAAAATGCAACTTGGGGAATAAAAATTCACTTAATCCTTAACGGAGTGTTCTCACCATGCTGTTTTTCAGGGTCACAGCCAGCTTCAGACTCGCTTTCTGTTCAGGCTGTGGTTGGTTCTACAGCATTAAGTGGCATATCAGCTTTGCCAATTCCTAGCTATTCCCGTTTCACTGACATGAGTGCTGGAGTTCTGTTAACAGTAGTGCACAAGGTTACAGATAACAAGAGGCTTAAAGCTTGTCAGTAAGTAATGTAAACAAGCTTCGTTTCAAAATAAAAGGGAGGAAGTGAATTACCATCCCGAGAAGCTGCAGCCGTAAGAGAATAATTTGCACTAACTTTCAAGAGAAGCAAAAATCAGAAGAAGCAATGCATCTGGAAATATTCTTTATTCACCTTTGCCTACAGTCATGGCCAAAAGTTTTGAGAATGACACAAATCTTATATTTTCACATGATCTGTTGCCCTCTGGTTTTTATTCGTGTTTGTCAGATGTTTTAATCACATACAGAAATACAAGTGCAATCATATTATGATTAACAAAAGCTTTATTGACAGTTAGAATGATTTTAATGCAGCAAGGTCAATATTTGCAGTGTTGACCCTTCTTCTTCGGGACCTCTGCAATTCTCCCTGGCATGCTCCAATCAACTTCTGGACCAAATCCTGACTGATAGCAGTCCATTCTTGCACAATGCTTGCATTTTGTCACAATTTGTTGGTTTTTGTTTGTCAACCCGTCTCTTGATGTTTGACCACAAGTTCTCAATGGGATTAAGATTGGGGATTTTTCCCAGTCATGGACCCAAAATCTCTTTTTTGTTCCTGAGCCATTTAGTTATCACCTTTGCTTTATGGAAGGTGCTCCATCATGCGGGAAAAAGGGGAAATTTTTGAATCACCAAACGCTCTTGGACGGTTGGGAGACTGTTGCTCTTGAGGAAATTCTGGTACCATTCTTTATTCATGGATGTGTTTTTAGGCAAGGACTGTTAGAGAGCCGATTCCCCTTTGGGTGAGAAGCAACCCCACACATGAATGGTTTCTGGATGCTTTACAGTTGGCATGAGACAAGACTGGTGGTATCGCTCACCTGGTCTTCTCCGAACAAACTGTTTTCCAGATGTTCCAAACATTCAGAAAGGGGATTCATCAGAGAAAATGATTTTACCCCAGTCCTCAGCAGTCCACTCCTGTACCTTTTGGCAGAATATCAGTCTGTCCCTGATGTTTTTTCTGGAGAGAAGTGGCTTCTTTGTTTCCTCCTTGACCCCAGGCCTTGCTCCATGAATCTCCGCCACACAGTGCGTGCAGATGCACTCACACCTGCCTATGCTGCCATTCCTGAGCAAGCTCTGCACTGCTGGTAGCCCGATTCCGAAGCTGAAACACTTTTAAGAGACTGTCCTGGCGCTTGCTGGTCTTTCTTGGGCGCCCTGGAGCCTTTTTGGCAACAATGGAACCTCTCTCCGTGAATTATTTGATGATGCGATAGATTGTTGACTGAGGTGCAATCTTTCTAGCTGCGATACTCTTCCCTGTTAGGCCAGTTTTGTGCAATGATGACTGCACGTGTTTCTTTAGAGATAACCATGGTTGTACAGAAAGAAAACAATGTTGCCAAGCACCAGCCTCCTTTTAAAGTGTCCAGTGGTGTGATTCTTACTTAATCACGACAGATTGATCTCCAGCCCTGTCCTCATCAACACCCACACCTGTGTTAATGGTGCAATCACTGAAACGATGTTAGCTGGTCCTTTTAAGGCAGGCCTGCAATGAAGTTGAAATGTGTTTTGGGGGAAAAAGTAAAGTTTCTAGGCAACTATTGACTTTGCAATTAATTGCCATTAAGCTGATCACTCTTTATAACATTCTGGAGTATATGCAAATTGCCATTATAAAACCTGATGCAGTAGACTTTGTAAAAATGTACATTTGTATCATTCTCAAAACTTTTGGCCATGACTGTACATGCTTAAAGCTAATACCTCTTTAAGCCTCCATAACATTACCTGTGCAATCCCCATGACATAATCCTTTAGTGGCTTAAAGGGGGCTGTCATGTTCTCCATCTACACCTATTTCACAGGAAATCATACCATTTTCTAGTATAAATGTATTAAAAATGTTGCTTCAGTGCCTCTTTTATAACAATGCAGAAGACCCCGATCTAAAAAGAAGAATGGTACAGCCTACATTGTCCATAGGAATGGCTCTCATGGCCAAAACATGGTGTCAGTCATATGACTGTAGTACGAGTCAAAAATTCCTATTAGGAGTCAAATTATTTCCATCAAATTCATAAATCAATTATGATAACGCAAAGCCTGAATCTCTAGCCCGCTTGTATTTCAAAGTCCTATTGACATAATGGTCTCCTTGTGTACCTTAAACACAAACCCTGCTTACGTTGTCACAAGTCTGTTTAAACTTCTGTTGATTTAATGTTATGCTTCAGTTGCAAAATCCTCATTTCTACTTTTGGCTTACCATTCTGTCTACAAGAGTTGTGTTTTTGTGTATCTCGCTTTAAGAGGATGTTCACACAGCGTTTTGAATACGTTTTAGATCCGAAAGACGCATTCAAAAGCGCTGCGTAAATTGAATCCAACACACAGGCGCGCGTTTGGTCGCGTATTTGCTGCACCAGAAAAGTGTTAAATAGGGCGCCTGCTGCGTCAAACGGATCAAGAATTGACATGTCAGTTCTTTGAACGGATCCGAAAGACGCATCAGCGATTAGACGTCAATGTGTGTTTTACATTGAAAGTAATGTCAATCACACTGCACATTGTTAGGCTATGTTCACACGGCTTATTTTAGGACGCATTTCGCCACATATTGAGAGCGTACTGCGCTCTAATAAGGGCGAAATGCGCCCCAATCATTACGGTAATCCACAGTTCTCAGAACTATGGATTAAAACTCCTCTCCCCGCATATACAATACGATTGTATTGTAGGCGCATGGAGATAATGGACATGTCATTTATTCACTGCGTTTACGCGCCGTGAGCAATGACAGTCTGAGGCCGGCGGGCTTTCGGCCCCCCGCATCACGGGAGTACGCGCCGATTGGTGCAAGCTCCTGAACACCCAGCGTAATTGCAGGGCGTACTGTCCACTCTGCAATTAGCCATGTGAACATAGCCTTAGATGCGTGTTTGGATCTGTGTTTCGGACTCAAACACGCATCTAAGAAACACAGTGAGAACATCCCCTAAATCTTGAAGCTGGCCTCCCATGGTTAAAAAAAAAAAAAAAAAAGCAAGGTAAACAAATAAAACCTGTGCATTTTTTAAGATGCCAGCATTAGGTCGTGTCAGCCATTTTGTTTAAGTAACATATATAAAAGGTCTTGTAGCTGGGGATAAAGCCTGGACCTGTCTAATGACGATTACACAGTGTAGTTCCCTGGAGTTTTCTGTCCTCACCGTTCCACTTCTCGATGGCTGAAGCATTAAGGACCAATGAAGCCCCATCCCCCAGGTGAAGCCGTAAGATTTCATCTTTGTAAACAACCATTTTTCACAAATGTACAAAATATCACACTTCTCTCCAACCAATTTGTCATACTTTATTTATTATTGAACTACTGTAAAAATAAAACGGTGTTATATCCTTTTTGAATGGCCTTCTTTAAAGCTGTATCACGAACCTGTATTGATAAAACTTGGCAAAACAATGACCTCCTAGCATAAGCAGCAGGGTTACATGACATGAATAGGAGCAGTAGTAGACTATTAATTATTTGTTTAGTCCAAAGCAGCTTCTCCACGGGTACTGATAGACTTGATAAGATCCTGCTGGAGGTAGTAACACTGGAGAAGTTCTGCTCCTCAAACTACTACTGTTACCTGGGTACCAGGGGTCACATGACTGTCTTGTCAATACAGGTACTCCATGTCAGCCATTAATTTAGACAGGAAGATACCATTTTTTTTTTCTAAATCGAGGCTGACTGCACTGGTAGAATTTTTAATATGTGTAATTATAAAATTGCATGATTCCCTATTATGTACGGACGTAAATACATCATACAGATAACGTGGACAACTCCTTTAATCTAAAGAAGCGGTGTCGTTGTGATCACTACTAGAGCCTGGCATTGACTGATGAGCACCCATTATAACATCCAGGATCAAAGATGGAACTTCCATTGTCTAGGGCAGGCATCCTCAAACTGCGGCCCTCAAGCTGTTAGGAAACTACAACTTCCATCATTCCCACTGTTATAGATTATATAAATGCATGATGGGAGTTGTAGTTTCCCAACAGCTGGAGGCCGCAGTTTGAGGATGCCTGGTCTAGGGTTACCTGATCAGGCTCAAGCACTAGAAGTAGTTTCGTAAACAGGATGGCTCACTCCGACACCCATTAGCAGCCTGCAATTGGGATCATGGGGCACTGCTGGGTTCCCATGACTGGCTTCCAGCCCTTCTATGGCTATATACCTATTAGCCCATACAATAGGTATGGTCTACTAGACTGGCCGTCAGTTTACTAGTGACAGGCAGTGTTGTATCAGCAGATGACATTGTAACATCTTTACTGGGAGCAAATAACCAAAGGCACAACTTTTTTTTCTCTTTTACACCATTAAAGGGGTTGTCTTACTACATTGATTTATCTCACCTCAGTCCTGTTTTCTTTGTTTCACTTTGAATTCAGGGGCGTGTTTACTGGCTTCTAGGCTGCAGTAGAAGCCAGATCTGTAGCTATAGCAACCAGTGCTGGCAGCCTATCAGGAGAGATTTAACAAGTCTGTAGCTATAGTGACCTGAAGAGCTGATGCAGCCCATACAAGAGGGGATATCTAGGAATAGGTAGGACACGGTTAATGGACACATATTACAAAGTGACTTGTTTTTGCAATATCTTTGACATAAATAACAATCCTTGTAGTGAGGCAACCCCATTAAGTGTTTTTAATTTGTAAGTAGTTTTAAAAAATGTAGAGGAGCCAGCTTTGCAAAAACCTTAACCTCTGAAACCTTATTTTACAGCACCCCATGTGTGGATGTGAACTGCTGTTTGAGCACACAGCAGGGTGTACAAGGTAGGGAGCACTGTTTGGTTTTTGGGTGCCATGTCACATTTGCAATGCCCCCAGAGTATCAGTACAGGTAAAACCATTGTGCATTTTTGTCCCACATTTTTTTCATTCATGTATTTTAAAGTTGTTAAAGGAGTTGTCATATAGCTTTCAGCTCTGTGTGAATAGGATTTGAGGGCATGCTAGCTTGTACTTTCATCCCCTTTCCCCCCCCCTAGCACACAGCAGCTATCCGCTGTAACTCTATAAGCAGGGGAGGGGTGGGGGGGGCAGGGGGATTGCTGCCAGAGTTACCCTAGTGTGTGCCTGCAGGAGGTCTATGATTGCTGTACAGAACGAGGCTGCAAGTGTTCCAACCTCTGCTTATTACATATCTCCAATCTCAGCAACAACAAAAATACCTTCAGAACAACACAGGAAGCTGCAAAGTTACTCAGGATGTCCCTAGTACAGAAGCTGACTGTTCACAAGCCTCCGATCTTATATATTATTATGTTACAGCTCCCGACATGATATAGTAACACCAGGTCACTGCGTCACTCTATCTGTGTGATAGCAGGAGAGCAGGCACAACAGGGTTAACCAGGCAAGCACGGACATAGAAGCCAGAGTCCTCACCTCCCCCTCCTCCACTACAGAGCATTCTTGCAGAGGGGCTCTCTGCTCGACCTTCTTCAAAGGTGATGAGTCATGACTACAGCAGTAGTAAGGATCAACAGGTCAGCTGCTATGAGATTTGAGGAGCTGATGCACTCTACGAACAGGCGCTAAATCAGTAGCATTGTATAAAATATTCAAAGTGCTTGTTTTTTAAAGATCTTTTAATTAAAACCCAATCATTGTAGCGAGACAACCCCTTTAAAATGTACAAATCAAAATTAAATATAAAAGCAATTCCACTTTACTACATAGATTTGCAAGTTACGACCAAATTTATACTTTTTTGGCGTTTTACTACTTTTATACAGTAGAAGTGGGAGGGGGGGTTTAAATTGTTTTTTTTAGTTATTAGTCTATCTCAGAACTAACTTTTTAGGCATTTTTTTGTGGGATTAGTTGACGTTTTTCAATAGAACCATTTTTTTGTTCTGTTTTGGGAGGCCGTATGAACAAAACGGCAATCCTGGTAATATTTTTTTTATAGCACTCAATTTATAGTTTTATATTGTAGCACCTTTACATGTTAAAGTCTTTGTTTTTTTTTAAATAATGTTTATGCACCACTCTATTCTGAGAGAAATAACCTCTGTATTATTCTGTTGATGGAGCTGTGCAGAGGCTTTTTCTTTGCAGGATGAACTGACATTTTCATTGGTACCATATGACTTTTTGACTAATGAAGGCCTCCACAGCTGCCATTAACATACTCCTATTACACCAGTGAAGAATGAATTGTGACGTCAGATGGGATCACTGGGACTGACTAAGACACTTAAAGAGTAGGTTTATAATGACAGTATTTTATCAGTTTTCAATTATTAGCCATCTTCAATGAATTGACGAGTCGTTTTGGAACACACCTTAAAGGACAGTTCACACGGCTTATTCAAGCCGTAATTGCGGGACGGATTCCGCCCGCAATTACAGCTTGAATAAGGGACGGGGGCGCAGCTCCCCGGCCCCATAGACTTACATTATCCACGGCGCGTATCCCGCCGGGATAATGTGCATGTCACTTTCTCCCCGCCCGGCGTATTCGCCGAGCGGGGAGGAGAGACGGAATCACTAGTTCTCTATGAGAACTGTGGATTACCGTAATGGCTGGGACAGATTCCAGCCGTACTACAGCGCAGTACGGCTGGAATCCGTGCCCAAAATAAGCCGTGTGAACGGCCCCTTAAGGGGGTTCTGTAAAGAGCAAAACATTGAAATCAACAGTGCAACCAGTCAACCACAATGGTAATGGTTAGAAAATCATCAAATCCTTTAATGCACGCTACCTTTGCTTGCTTGCCTTCCATAACAGCAACACAGGAATTTGTTGTTCCAAGATCAATTCCAATAACTGCTCCTTTAAGGGCCTCAGAGCTGTACATCAAAATACAAGTGTTAGAGTCCTAACATACTATGGAGGTAACAGTGTACATTCTAGGAACAATTAAACGGTTATGCATGGTCTGAGGCTACACATGAGCAGCCCCATTTCAGCCCTGTACTGGGTACTACACTTCTGTCCCAATTACTGTATACACAATCTCCTTCAGAGGCTGCAGGCACCAAGTTCCCTCAAACTGAAAACCGTTAAATGTTCAAATGCTCCTGTTCAAGTTGTAAAACCTATTTCCATTTGCCCTGTTATATTTATGGTCTTACATAGAGTGGCAGACCTAATGTAATTGTCACACAGACACCACTGTCATTTTAGGGTTTGTTCACAAGGTATATTTGCAGGTCGTATTTCAGGGCATAATTGAAATGCAAGTGTTTCAGGCCAAAGCAATTTCTAAGTATGCAGTGGCCAGCACACACTTCTAACCCCTGGCATGTAGCAGCACACACAGTACACGATGCTGTATGCCATGTGAACATAGCCTTATACTGCAGGGGCAATGAACATTGGAAGACTTGTATGGACCACATAACTGGGGGAGTGGACTATGGCCAAGTGTTGTCAAAAGGGAAATCTGTCTTTGAAAGCAGCTCACAGAACACAAATGGCCAAAAAGCAGAAATTCGAAGAAACCGACAAAAGTATGTGAAAATACTTACGCATAGTTCCTCTTCGATGCTGCTCTGAGCAACTGTTCACTGAGACCATTGAAGCAACCCTAGGAGGAGAGGTCAGACATTATAAAGGAGTTTACCTACAATGAACCGTGATCGCACATAGCGGCATTGCCTCAATTCTCACAACAAGAAACTTTCAGCAGAGCCATGTTCCCATACTTTACCTGCTGTTCTTACACAACTCCTGAAACACTCTACACTTAACCACACCCCATGTTACACAATAGAAAAAATGTCCTGGGGCAAGCCAAAAGATTAACAGGAGCCATGACAAAATAACATACATGGGCAGGAGCCAGGGCCAATGTAGAATACACATCTATCCTACATATGTTGAAAGTGGTTGTCCATTAAGGGGGTTAAAAAATCTAAATACTTCTCCCAAAATGATTTACTTTCTGTACCTGTACTTTCATAAACTATTCTGTGAGGGCCAGAGAGCAGGAAGCGAGGCGAGCGAGGGCCAGAGAGCAGGAAGCGAGGGCCAGAGAGCTGGTTGCGAGGGCCAGTGAGCAGGAAGCGAGGGCCAGAGAGCAGGAAGCGAGGGCCAGAGAGCAGGAAGCGAGGGCCAGAGAGCAAAAGGGGGCCGAGGCGAGCGAGGGCCAGAGAGCAGGAACGGGGGAGCGGAGCGAGGGCCAGAGAGCAGGAACCGAGGGCGAGCAGAGCCCGGGGAAGCAGGGAAACGAGGCGAGCGAGGGCCAGAGAGCAGGAAGCGAGGGCCAGAGAGCAGGAACCGAGGCGAGCGAGGGCCAGAGAGCAGGAACCGAGGCGAGCGAGGGCCAGAGAGCAGGAACCGAGGCGAGCGAGGGCCAGAGAGCAGGAACCGAGGCGAGCGAGGGCCAGAGAGCAGGAACCGAGGCGAGCGAGGGCCAGAGAGCAGGAACCGAGGCGGCGTCGCAGCGAGCGAGGGCCAGAGAGCAGGAACCGAGGCGAGCGAGGGCCAGAGAGCAGGAAGCGAGGGGGGGCCGCGCAGGAACCGAGGCGAGCGAGGGCCAGAGAGCAGGAACCGAGGGCCAGAGAGCAGGAACCGAGGGCCAGAGAGCAGGAACCGAGGCGGCGTCGCAGGAACCGAGGCGAGCGAGGGCCAGAGAGCAGGAACCGAGGCGAGTCCGAGGAACCGAGGCGGCGAGGACCGAGGCGGGCAGGAACCGAGGCGCGTCCGCAGGGAAACCCACGGCGAGACGAGGGCCAAAGAGGGGGCAGGAAGCGGAGGCGGCGTCGCAGGAACCGAGGGAGCAAGGGCCATCAGATATCAAAAGGGAACCGAAGGCGGCATCGGTTCTGGTAATTTTCGAGAACCCCGAGGCCGAGCCCGGGGGCCCAAGAGCCCCCGTGAAACCGAGGCCCCGGCGTCCTCTGGAGGCAGGGAAACCGAGAGCGAGCGAGGGCCAGAGAGCAGGAACCGAGGCGGCGCCGAGCAGGAACCGAGGCGAGCGAGGGCCAGAGAGCAGGAACCGAGGGCCAGAGAGCAGGAACCGAGGGCCAGAGAGCAGGAACCGAGGGCCAGAGAGCAGGAACCGAGGGCCAGAGAGCAGGAACCGAGGCGAGCGAGGGCCAGAGAGCAGGAACCGAGGCCGAGTAGCAGGAACCGAGGCGAGCGAGGGCCAGAGAGCAGGAACCGAGAAGAGCGGCCGAGCGCAGGACCGGGCCGAGCGACAGGGGCCAAGAGCAGGAACCGAGGCGGCCGAGCAGGAACCGAGGCGAGGCGAGGGCCAGAGAGCAGGAACCGAGGGCCGGGCGTCGGGGGGAGGAACCTAGGCGAGCGAGGGCCAGAGAGCAGGAACCGAGGCGGCGTCGCAGGAACCGAGGCGAGCGAGGGCCAGAGAGCAGGAACCGAGGCGGCGTCGCAGGAACCGAGGCGAGCGAGGGCCAGAGAGCAGGAACCGAGGCGGCGTCGCAGCGAGCGAGGGCCAGAGAGCAGGAACCGAGGCGGCGTCGCAGGACACCGAGGCAGGCCGAGGGGCCAGAAGAGGGGAGAGGAAACCGAGGGGGCGTCGCAGGAACCCGGGGGGCCGAGTCGAGGGCCAGAGGGCAGGAAACGAGGCGGCGTCGCAGGAACCGGGGAAGGGGCGGGGGCGAGGCAGAGAGCAGGGAAACGAGGGGCGAGAGCAGGACCGGGCGAGCGAGGGCAGAGAGCAGAACCGAGGGGCGGGGCGAAGCAGGAACCGAGGCGAGGAGGGCCAGAAGCAGAACCGAGGCGGCGTCCGGCAGGAACCGAGGCGAGCGAGGGCCAGAGAGCAGGAAACCGAGGGCGGCGCGAGGAAACCGAGGCGAGCGAGGGCCAGAGAGCAGGAACCGAGGCGGCGAGGGCCAGAGAGCAGGAACCGAGGCGGCGGGGAGGACAGGAACCGAGGCGAGCGAGGGTGAGAGCAGGAGAGGCGGCATCGCAGGAACCGAGGAGAGCAAGGAGGCAACTATCACTTTATTATTTTCTAAAGGGAGCCCCAGTACAAGTTGAATATAAAATTTTCAACTGGACAATCCCTTTAGGTATTCCTTGGTAAGTTTTGTGTCCGAGAGACCTTTCGCCATTTTTGTAGACGTCTTTAAACCCTTTCTATTTGGTCAATGTCTCTTCGTAGGCGAGGTCTCCAGAACAGACTGCAGATGTGGTGGCACTAGAGCTCTATACAGTGGGATCCCAATGCCTCCTTCTGCTGGTTATACCAATACAGACTATGACGTGCCCATACCGATACATAGTCTCATAGCTTTCATATCAATATACCCACAGCAGCCGCAGTTCTCCACATGTGCAGTGTCCTTTAATTGTACCTGCCGGCTCCATACAGGAATAGGCCATATTGTGGGTGGAGTCAATGTACAGCCAATCAGTATCTCGCTGGTGACATCATACAGCCCACAACATGTCTGCCCCCACTGCCTGGAGCAGATGAGCCCCACTGCCAGATTCTAGGAGGTCTAGTAGCAGATCTAGCCCCATACAATACACATTCAGCCTCCAGATTCATCATTCCATTGAATGTGACCAGACAATATTCACTACAACTGCTACCCACCAAGACACCGACTACTGATAAATCATTGGGGGGAGGGGGCTTCACAACAGGACACTAAGTCATGATAAACCATACAGCCGGTGACTCGTTACATTTAATTATAACAGTTCTATTTCAATAGAATTCCACAATAATTAAATAGTTACTACAATATTAGATAACAGCCAATGAGATCCCCTCCCCCCTTCTCATATCAGGATGGTGCAATCCTGTGACGTTTTCTGTAACCTTGTGGAGCGGAGACCAGACCATTACGGTACAGATGGGGGCCCTCCGTGTGGGGACTATACCCAGACTCCATAGACTGCCGGTTACAGACAAGCCCTGAGGCACCAGTCCGTTCCCACAGAACACAACGCTCAGCCCCACGTGTGATAGAAAAGCGCCTGTACCTTGCGGCCTTCGCTCCGCGGCACGCACGATAGGATGCGGCTGACGGTTCTGCTTGCGCTCAGCATGATGCGACAGGGACGTGACGGAGACACACAGCGGAATGCGGCGACACAGGGACAGACAGGCACCGCTCACACTGCGCACTTCTAGAAGTATCCGAACCACGTGGGAGTGACTGCAAGGTTCAGGGGGACGTCCGCCAGGCCCCGCCCTATGCACGTCTCCGGGCGCCTGTGCGTGAAGCGTCCATATCACCGGTAGCCGCGGCATCTGTGTAGGTTACCGAGTACACGGGACGGGCTGTATGAGAGCGGGATAACGCTGACAGGCAGGATAACAGCAGAAGAGAGCGCTGGCGCGGGCAGCAGGGCCCGTGTGTGATCAGGCAGCACCGCGGGCGGCTGCGCGGGGTCCTCAGCAGGGCAGCGCTGTCAAGGTCAGCGGGGACAGGAAGTGTGAAGAGCTCGTGGTCGGGAATGATGCCGGGGCTGGTGACCAGTGTGTGCGGTCATACTCCACAGCCCCGGCATCTTACTGTATTGTAATCACATAGAGCAGTGTGTGCGGTCATACTCCACAGCCCCGGCATCTTACTGTATTGTAATCACATAGAGCAGTGTGTGTGGTCATACTCCATAGCCCCGGCTCCCGGCAGCCTCATCCTACTGTAAGCCATGTACAATCACATAGAGCAGTGCGATGTGTAATACGGACACAATACCCGCTGGCCTTCAGATTAGGGCTGCTCCCGCCGCTCATAGAGGAACAAGCGCATCAAAAGAATGTAGAAAGGCATCCAAACGGCCCCTGAACCGGCTGCTGGGAGCGGATGATGCAACCTGCGGCAACCTTCCACAGCCCGGGCGTCCGCTGAGTCACAGTCATATGGAACCGTATTAGTTATGTAATGTGCCGAGAGCCCCCAAGTTCCAGTGACCCCAGGATACAGTGCTTCCAGCATACATTGGGCTTCGACATACGCTGATCCAGCTGATAATGAACACTTTCCTTATAAAACCCCTGTATTAGTGAAAAGCATATAGTGACCGGTGGTCTATAGCGCCTCTCTACAGTACAGTGCAGTACTACATGTCCTGGACTGCTCTTACTGTATTAGTAAGGTCCATTGCAGTGATTGGTGGTCTAGTAGCCCCTCTACAGTACAGTGCAGTACTACATGTCCTGGACTGCTCTTGCATGTATTAGTGAGGTGCATGCAGTGATTGGCGGTCTAGTAGCCTCTCTACAGTACAGTGCAGTACTACATGTCCTGGAACTGCCTTGCATATGTATTAGTGAGGTGCATTAGTGATGGTGGTCTAGTAGCCTCTCTACAGTGCAGTGTGGTACTATATGTCCTGGACTGCTCTTACATGTATTAGTAAGGTCCATGCAGTGATTGGTGGTCTAGTAGCCTCTCTACAGTACAGTGCGGTACTACATGTCCTGGACTGCTCTTACATGTATTAGTGAGGTGCATGCAGTGATTGGTGGTCTAGTAGCACCACTCTACAGTACAGTGCGGTACTACATGTCCTGTACTGCTCTTACAGGTATTAGTGAGGTGTATGTAGTGATTGGTGGTCTAGTATCGCCTCTCTACAGTACAGTGCAGTACTACATGTTCTGGACTGCTCTTACATGCATTAGTGAGGTGCATGCAGTGATTGGTGGTCTAGTAGAGCCTCTCTACAGTGCAGTGTGGTACTATATGTCCTGGACTGCTCTTACATGTATTAGTAAGGTCCATGCAGTGATTGGGGGTCTAGAAGCCTCTCTACAGTGCAGTGTGGTACTACATGTATTAGTGAGGTGCATGCAGTGACTGGTGGTCTAGTAGAGCTTCTACAGTACAATGCCGTACTACATGTCCTGTACTGCTCTTACATGTATTAGTGAGGTTCAGCAGTGATTGGTGGTCTAGCATCGCCTCTCTACAGTGCAGTGCGGTACTACATGTCCTGTACTGCTCTTACATGTATTAGTGAGGTGCATGCAGTGACTGGTGATCTAGTAGCGTCTCTACAGTACAGTGTGGTACTACATGTCCTGTACTGCTCTTACATGTATTAGTAAAGTACATGCAGTGACTGGCGGTCTAGTCGATACTCTCTACAGTGCAGTGCGGTACTATATGTCTTGTACTGCTCTTACATGTATTAGTGAAGTGCATGAAGTGACTGGTGGTCTAGTAGCGCCTCTCTACTGTACAGTTTGGTACTACATGTCCTGTACTGCTCTTACATGTATTAATGAGGTGCATGCAGTGATTGGTGGTCTAGTAGCGCCTCTCTACAGTACAGTGCCGTACTACATGTCCTGTTCTGCTCTTACATGTATTAGTAAGGTGCAAGCAGTGACTGGGGGTCTAGTAGCTCTTCCCTACAGTACAGTGCGGTACTACATGTCCTCTACTGCTCTTACATGTATTAGTGAGGTCCATGCAGAGATTGGTGGTCTAGTATTATCTCTGTACAGTACAGTGCGGTGCTCCAAGTCCTGTACTGCTCTTTACATGTGCCAGGATGAGTTGCTCCTTTGGGCACCAGGTGAGAGCCCCATTTTCTTTTTTTCATGACCTAAAGAAGCTTCTTTCCGTTGTTACATTTGAGGACTAGCTTTATCGCTATTAGTTATCTGCCTTACTTGAAAGGGGTATTCCTATCACATTGATTGGCTTTAACTACTTGCCAACTGCCCAAAGACGATAAGCATTCGGGCGGTGGCAGTTTCTTTACATGGAAATTCTGGAATGTCCAAACGCCTCCAGTTAATTTTCACTGTTTCCTATGGAAAACCACATCGTAGTTCACATTATGCATTTTGGACGCGGTTTTGGATCATGTTCAAAATTTTAATCTTTCAGTTCTGACTTCATTTTCAGAAGCCTGACCCACACAATAAAGTGTCATATATACATATATACCTAGCAGTCCCTGGGTAATTTATCTAATAAAATCTGTAAGTTTGTAAGTTGAGCCAGTATGTAAGTCGGAACAGTTTTCATACATGTGTGGTGTAGAATGCTGGCACTTATCGTTTCACAACTACAAATACCAGCTTTTCACACCACACGTACTAATTTTGTGAGTGCTGATTAGTACATATGTTTAATGTGCTGCTGTGGAACATGGAATTACAAGTATCAGCATGGCACAGCAACATGTTAAACACGTACCAATCAGTACTCATACAATTCTTATATGTGTGATGTGGCATGCTTTCACTTGTAGTTACACAAAGAAAGCCTTCCCTCACGTGACTGCCAGCTGAGGTAAAGATGTTCAATGTAAAGTTCTTCCGTAATTAAAGGTGGTTATTACAGTGGCACCCAACCCCCACAGCAAGCACCCAGCTTTTCTGGGAGCCTGCTGTGGGGTATGCCACCCAGCTTTTCTTGGTGTTGGATAGGCTATCCAGCACGCAGGAAAGCTGAGTGGCACCCATTCCCCACAGCAAGTACCCAGCGTTTCTGGGTGCCTGCTGTGGGGTATGCCACCCAGCATTCTTGGGTGCTGGAAAGCCTATTCAGCATCTGGGTGATGCCCTGTCTGTATTTTTTCTTTTATAGGTTTTCCTTTTTGACTACGTCGGGTTCAGTGGACTATGACGGACTATCGTTGTATCTTTTTCTTTAATAAAATGGTTAACGAGGGCTGGTTTCGGGTAGTGTTTATTTAACCCCTTAACGACCCTGAAAATATGAGTATGTCCCAGGGTCGCTAAGGGGCTTTGTAGCGGCATCACTCCGTGACCCCACCGCACAGCTGGCCGGTGTTAGCGGCTGATCACAGCTAACACCCGGCAGTTGCAGCACGGGGGGGGGGCGGCGCCGCCGCCCACGCTGTTTAGCCCTTTAGACGGCGCGGCAAAGATGGCCGCGGCGTCTAAATGAATGAAAATCTGTGCCGCGCACTGTTCTTCGTTGCGGTCGGAGACCCCGCAGCGTAACAGCGGGGATCCGATCCATGGACATGGCAGCAGGGAGCCTTGTGAAGGCTCCCATCGCTGCCATGTTTCCGTTTGCCCCACCACCGGCCCCATGCAGGAAGTGGGAAAACCGCCATCTTGGTACAGCCTAATGCATTGTCTATGCAATGCATTAGGCTGTAATAACGAACGCGCCCCCTAGTGGAGAAACGCCCTAGGGGGACTGAATGTTAAAGTAAAAAAAAAGTATTAAAAGTTCAAATCAACCCCCTTTCCCCATTTTACAATTAAAAACAATAAAATAATAAAAAAGTTACACATATTTGGTATCACCGTGTCCGAAAAAGTCCGATCTATAAAAATATAACATTGTTTATCCTGTACGCTGAATACCGTCAAACTTGCGTTTTTTGGTCATTTTATGTCGCATAAAAATTGGAATAAAAGTGATCAAAAAAGTTGCACGCATTCCAAACTGCTAGCAATAAAAAGTACGCTTCAGCCCGCAAAAAATGCCACCTCATTGACGTCTATAGGTGTTAGTACAAAAACGTTATTGGTCGCACAAAATGGCGCCGTACTGCAAATTTCGAAAATAGAAAATGTTTGGAATTTTTTTATGGTACCAAAACATAACGGAAACCATACATGTTTGGTATTGGCAGATGTGTATCAACCTGTAGAATACATATAATGCATCTTTTTTACCGAAGATTGAACGCCATAAATGCAAAAAACCCGCAAATATGGCGCAAGTATGTTTTTTTCACATTTTGTCCCACTTGGAAAATTTTTGCAGTTCCCCAATATATTCTATGGTCATATGAATAACAACATTAGAAAGTACATCTTGTCTCGCAAAATAAAAGCCCTCACATGTCTATGTAGGTGGAAAAATAAAAAAAAGTTATGGCTCTGTGAAGGCGAGAATGGAAAAATGAACGTGTCAACAAAAAAAAATCGCAAGGTCCTTAAGGGGTTAAATAAATTGTTTGTTTTTTTATATATTTCTGTGTGTTCTCTTCGTTTTCTTCCAGTGTTAGTAATGGCGGAATCTGACCTCTCCATTACTATCACTCGGGCTTAGTGTCAGTCAGCAGTGGTTTTCGTCACCACAAGACTAACAGTAACCCCCTCTCACCTTTACCCCAGTACCCAACGCACCAGGGGTACTAGATAGAGCCGGGTAACCATCAGAAGTGGACCCTCTAAATGTGATGGTCCGCTTCTGGAGCAGCTGCAGGCTGGTTTTACCCTGGTTGGTTATGAAAAATTGGGGGGACCCCATGTCGTTTTTTTTCAATATTATTGTATGTGATCTTCAATAAATGTTAAAAACAAAATGATGTGGGTGACGTGGTAGTAAGAGTATATTCACATGGCATGTTGGATCCAAAAACGCATTCAAAAGTGCTGCGTAAATTGTATCCAACACATAGGTGCTGCCTATGTTTTGGCTGCAGCAGGATCACACCCTATAGTTTTAAATAGGGCGTCTGCTGTGTCAAGCGGATCAAGAATTGACATGACAATTCTTTGAACGGATCCCTGAAAAACACGCATGGGCGATCACTTGTCTGAACGCTAATGCGTGTTTTACACTGAAAGCAAAGTGAATCACACTGCACATTGTTCACATGGCGTTTTTGGATCCGTTTATACATACGTGTTTGGATCAATGCTACGGACCCAAACGCGTATCTATAAACAGATCCAAAAACTGATCCAACACCCCTGTGAACATACCCTAATAAAGAGGCATCTGTTAGAACCTTTATTACCAACACTGGAATAAAATGGTTAAAAAAAAACAAACAGTTTTTTTAATAAACACTTCCTGACACCAGTCCTTGTTGAAATATGGTAAACACAACGCTGGTCAGATGAAGTCCAACTACCATATTCAGATAATATTACTATTAAACTCTATCCCTGTACCCCTGAAGGTCTTGGCTGTGACTGATCATCTGAGGGGCAGGGGACAGAGTACCTAGTGTGTTGGCACTAAGCCGCAGGGGTACAAGAGGTATAGCCACAGCTAACAGGCACAATCTCCTGAGGGAAGAAAGAGGATCACATGTCCGAAGATTGTGCCTGTCAGCTGTGGCTGTACCTCCTGTACCCATGTGGCCTAGTGCCAACACAAAATACCTTACAACCCTAAACTAACACAGTATAACACCCTGACCCCCACCTATAGAGTGTTTCACTCTGTGGCCCTCCAGTACCATATCTCCTCCATAACAGTGTAAGCAGGCCACCCCAGTGCATAAGCAGATCTCCCCCATAAGGCTATGTCTACACAGCTTACTATAGTTAAATTACCGTCGGAAATCCGCTGGTATTTTAAATTCGCCGCAACGCTTTTTTTGTACATTGAGGCTACAGGAATATGGTGGAAGAGAGAACATGTTCTATCTTCCGCTAGATGGATGGTGGCTCAGTAAAAAATCTGTGCTGTGTAGACTACAGCACGGATTTTCTATTGAGGTCTACACAGCACTGGCTAAAGTTGGAGTGTCAGCGGATTGACGGGACTGAATACGGCATAAATCCAATCATAACTTTGTGCTGTGTAGATATAGCCTAACAGTGCATCAACAGTAGATCTCCCCCATACCTATGAAGGACACAGTGCTGATAGTTTTGTCATTACTGTATTTTGTTGCAGAAAGATACAATAGCGTACACTACTCTCCTGCTGAATCTACAGTGATTGAAAAGATGTCAAAGCAGAAAAGGCTTTCATATAAAATCCCTTTTAAACTGGAGGTAGTGAAGTACGCCAAAGAACATGGGAACAGAGCAGCGGAGAGACTCTTTGGGCCACCTCCAACCGAAAAAATTATACGGGAATGGAGGAAACAGGAGGAGGAGCTGCAAAAAGTGGACAAAACTAAACAATGTTTATGTGGGCATGCTCCAAAGTGACCACAGCTAGAACTGGATGTGAAAGAATGGATCACACAACACAGGAACAACGGCTTTTCAGTATCTACAAAAAAGATTATCTATGAAGCCAAACATCTTGCTGCAGAGAAAGGCATTGAAGACTTCACTGGACCACCATCATGGTGCTACAAATTTATGAAGAGATGTGGCCTTGTTATGTGCACCAAAACTAGAATTGCATAAAAAAATGCCTAAAGAATACGAATCCAAGATTGTGTCCTTTCACAAATTTGTACTGGATGCAAGAAAAAAAATGGATTTGAAATAAGCCAGATTGCAAACATGGATGAAGTCCCGTTAACCTTCGATGTTCCATAAAACGGGACCGTTGATGTGAAAGTTGCTAAAACTATAACTGTAAAAACATCGGGGCTAGAAAACCCATTAACAGTAGTGTTGCCCTGCTGTGCGTGGACCAAACGCCACCAAATGTGTTTTTTAAGAAAAAAAAACATGCCAAATTATTATTGTTATTTATTTTAGAGCGCCATTGATTCCAGGGCGCTGTACATTCAAGGGGTATCTATATTTATGTTTGTTGATTTGTATTTGTTTTTTAATAGTTTAAGGTTTTTTTTATATGAATGTTGTCAAAAAACACCCTGTCCGCCGGCCCGCTTGGGGGGACGAGGGGCCTGATTGGGGTGTATCTCGACGTTGCGCGCCCACTGGGGGAGCTCAAGGTCAGCCAATACTTTTTTCCAGTTACCCTTCCCCCACACTGGAAGGGAACAACAATGCTGCCACCAGTTCGCTCGTTTAGTTTTTAAGACCGGCCTTTACCGACTTATAGCAGGGTCAGGAACCCAACCCGGGGTACTTTATCTATGCCCGAGAATTAGGCGTGTGGGGCCCTTGATCAAGACAGACTATCAGTTTAAAAGTTTATAGATTTAATTACCCTTTAAGGGCACACTAGACAGTAATATATAAAAGATGGATAATAATATCAGGTAAGAGGAGGTGCAATACAATTATGGATTAAGACAAAAGGCAGTTAAAATAAGTCAAGTTACCGTTTTGCTTGGGCCGGGCCCCGGGGGGGGCAGTGGGGCCCCTGGCTCTGGTGATGATGTTTGGAACCTGCTTCAGGTACCCCCCCCCTTTGGATAAAAACAGCAAGAGCCCCCCCTGGCTCCTGGCTTATATTGCGGGGGAGCCCACTTGGAGCCCCCTACACACCCCTGGGACGGTTAGGGCTCCCCCCATCGGTCAGCGTTTCTGATAAAAAAACAAAAATGGACTATACTCGCAGGGCATTGGCACAAACCCGACCCCGGTGGACCATCGAACCGTTGGGCCTACCGGCCCCTGGATATAAAAAAAACATGCTTATTTATGACCCTGTAGGCCCCGGTTTGGAATTTCTCAGTCCCCCTGTGCACTGGAATGGTTGGGCGGGGGGGTGGGGGGAGTTCTCTGTTATCGATATGAACCCCCCATGACCAGTTATAGGGATCCCCTATGAATCGTTGAAATATCGGAAGACCGACTGGGTTTGATTGATTGAAGTTTGAAGGGGGACTAGCATTTGTTCATGCTAATTAGATTCTGAGGATCTTTTCATGGGTGACCCATGCGTGGGGATTCCTACAAGGCTTTGGGGGGAAGGAGCTGTCTGATTAACATGTAAATTGAGCTTGTCCTGTGGTGGGGGAGGTTGATTTGTCTAAGTAGAGAGAGGACTGATTTGAGTCAATTTTTTTTCCTCACACCCCCCCCTTTTGAGGGCGCTAGGGGGCAGCCCCTACACCGTGCTCCACCAGGCGCCAACTAACCCCTCCCTGTCGGGAAAAAAATCGGCTTGCCGTGGTCTGGGCCCTTTTTCCGGTGGCGAATGCGAAGTTGTACTGCTGGAACAAAGGGCTCCAGGTAGAAAACCCCCCCATTGGTTTCCCGGGAAAAAGTTGTAGCCAGCTCGGGGGTTGTGGTCTGTTCACAATGAAATCCCGCCCGTATAGATGGGCTGCACCCGCTGGGGGCCCACACTATCCCCGGCATTCTTTTTCCATGGGGAATGGCCATTCCCCTCGGAGAAGTTCCCCGGCCCAGGTACAAAAACGGGTTTTTCCTGTCCGTTGTTCCAGGGCTGAGCCTGCCCCGAGGCCAAAAGTCCTTGCGTGGGTTTGTACTATAAAACTGCCGGGTGAAGCCGGACTTTTTAGTACGGGGGGAAGCTGGACAAGGGGGGCCTTGAGGGCTTGGGAGGCCGTTCGCAGTCGTTTTTCCAATCGACGCGGAGGGCAAACCTTTGGGTGAGGTCGTAGGGGCTTTACAGGCTACTATAGTGTGGAAAAAAACCTCCTATAGTAACGCGGTCCCCAAAAAAAGCATAACCGCTTCTTGGCCTGGGGGGGGCCCAGGTGCGTTTGCATCCATTTTCCGGGTCGGGTTCAAGGCCCCCCCCTCCCCGGTGCCCCAGGTAGGGGACCTAAATCATGCCCAGTGGCCTTTTTTCCGGTTTGATGGTAAAGCCTGCCTGGGGGGATCGTCCAAGCACCTGCTCAGGTGCGAGGTGGTCCCCCCAGGTGGGACTGAAAACGGCTTTTCATCCAGGTAGCAGCCGCGTCCCTTTCAAGCCCCTTAACGGTGTTGACCATCCATGAAAAGTGGCAGGGGCTTTTCTTAGCCGAACGGCATGACGGTGGATGTACGCCCAAATGGGTGATAAAGGAGGGGTTTCCCCTTGCCTCAGGGGTCAGGGGAATCTGCCAATACCCCCGGCTAGACCCCATGTGGTCAGGTACTTGGCCCCGGCCAACTGATAAGGGAGGCATCGATGGGGGGGCATTGGGTCGCATCGTGCCCGTGACAGGTTGAGCCCCCGAGCCCCACGCAGAAGGGGGGTCCGATCCTTTTTGGGGGAAAAGGGACTACAGGCGGGGCCCCAGGCACTGTTGGACCCCTGGTGCCCCCAGCTTAGCTCTCGTCAAATCTCCCACGCATGTGCTGCTGCACTTCGGGGGAACCGATTGCGCGCGGATTGGGGGGTGATCCCGGTGTCCACATGTTTGGACGGCTGACTCCTCCTTCCAGCACGTTAGTGAACAATGCCCGGAAAGGGGTGGAGGGTTGCCAAATGGGACCGTTGGTCCCCCGGGCTGTCCCAAATCTCCAGTCCTCATGGACCACCGCCCTGAGGGGGGCAAGCATGTCCAAGAGGTTCTCCGTCTCATTTCCTGGGGAGGTTGCCCGGGAAGGGCACATACCTCCGCCTGATGCGTTATCTTTTCCGTGGAAGGCCTTGCCTTCCCGGTCTGGTCCAGGGTGCCCAGGTACTGACGCGTTAGTTTGCTGGTGCACGAATAGGGGCCTTCCCAGGCTGCTGAAGCTTGTCTGTGGTAAAAGGGGTCCAGGACCCAACTTTGACCCCCCTGGTAGGTCCTCTCAAAAGCGTTCTGGCTTTCCACTGTTTGGTGGGCCTGGGCCCTTTGATATTTTTTGCCTAGCTGCGTAAAGGCCTGCTTTTTGTCAGGGAAGCGAAACATATTAATGACCGACACCTCCGGGGTTCAAATTCCCCCCCAGGCCTCCTTCACCGACCCGGGGGCCCCCCCACACACGTCCCCCATACAGGGGCTAAAAGGGAGCAAACCCGTTGATTTTTGGGGGAATTTCCCCGGTTATGCAAATAGTAGGTGGGGAGGTCCGCTCCAGTCGGCTTGGGTTCGACCAAAACAAGAAAATCTGTTTTGGTGCATTAAAACCGTTCACACAGGCCATTATTGTGGGTGGTCGGGGGCCCCCAGATGTTGCACCTTTTTTCAGTTACCAAGGACCCCCTTTTGCTGCGAATAAAGGGTCCCCGGTCAGTGAGCTTTCCTGGGGAAAGCCCATCGGGAGAAAATCTCCAGTAAGGCGGTGGCCACCTTGTCGGCAAAGGACGAAAAGGCTACCCCCTTGGGTCCCGGGGTGGCGTTTTATACCGCAGTTGAAGCTTTCCCCGGGCTGCTGGGAATGGACAGCGGTCCAATTAAATCCACACCCACCCTCCTAAAAGGGTCTATGATAGGCAGAGGTACCCGTGGGGCTTTGGGCTCGGCCCCGCCTTCCTCACCCTCTGACAGGTGTCACCGAACGGCATAGGGAGCCCAAACAGTCCCCCTCTTTTTCGTGAATTGCTGGGGCCAAACCTTTCCCTTGGTTTGGCGATCCCCCAGGTTCCGGCCCCGGAATCCTGCACAACCCCCAACAACTCCGCGAAGGATAGGGTACCACCAACCGTCGGGCCCTGGGCCCCGCCTCCGGTGAACCCCGGGGGAACCCTCATGTGGGACAGCCGTCCCTTGTCCCAGACCACCCGCGCGGTGTTGAGTCCCCGGGTGGCTGTGCCCCTGCTCCTTTAGAGCTTTCAGGGTGTCGTACCGTAATGCTGCTGAAAATCTTGACTAGACGTGGCCCGAATGGCGAGAGCCACGTCATCGTCGGTTCCACGGGACCATCTCCTGGCCCTCGCCTACCCTGGCACTTTCCTGGTCCCGTGGGAGGATACCGCGGCCCCTGGGGGCTCCTGGCTCCCGGGCCCCCCCACTGCGCGTGCAGCGGCCACGACCGCTGCAACCCCTGGTGGGGTTCCCCCCCCCCCGGGGTCTATATAAGTGCCAGTCTGCTTGGCCTAAACCCGGCCCCCCCGAAAAAATCCTGTTTTGAGGGGGGACCCTGCTCTGTGGCCTTCCCTGGGGCCCCGCCTCACCTGCATGCTCCCCACCAAGCTTCTGCCCTAGCTGTGGGGAGCCCTGCCCCGGGGCCTTCCGGGGGCCCTGCCTCCCTGCTGTCCCCCACCACAGGGTTGCCCCCTGTTTGTCCCCCCTTTATGCCCACCAGAGGACAACGAATCCACGGCTTGCGGACACACCCTGCGCCCTATTGCAACCTGCTGACCTTATCTCCTCTCCACGGATGTAGAGGGGCACACCCTATCACCCACCTCCCTAGTCCCCCCGTAGCTATTTAATAAATTGTTTGAAAAAATTAACAGGGGGGATGACATTTCACATTTGGGGGGAGCAGCCCTTTGGGGTTCCCGGGGCCTCAAAACGGGCACCGCCGCCCAAATCTGTCCCTAACAGAATACTGCCCGGGAAAGTTCGGCGACACTCCAACCTCCCCCCATTCCCTGCCCGGCACCCCAGTCCAAATAACCTTGGCCATGGGCAGTGCGGCAAAAGCCTCCAAATTTTGGGGGCAGCTCAAGTCTTTCCGGTTCATGTCCCTTTGGGGGGGAACCGCTCATGCCCCACCCCAGTCATCTCCGCCCGGTGTCCAAGAGTCCCATGGCAACCCACCGGCCCCCGGTATGGTTGGTTTTTATCAAGGGGGCCTTCCCCCCCCCCACCCACACCAAAACAATTTGGGGGGGCCCTTTAAAAAAGGGGACTGGTACGAGCCCCTTTTGATGCTGGGGACATGCGGCCTTAAAAAGTCCCAGCTGTTTGAAAGGTGACAGAGTGGGGTTCCCCCCCCAGATGTGGAAGCATGGGTGAGGGCCCCCTGGCCCTTTGGGGTAGGACAATGGCCCCCGGGGATTTACCCCCTCTCCCGCTGGGGTTTTCTTCCCGGCCTCCGGGGCCCCGATGTTGGCTACTTATCGAGGCTTGCTGGGCGGTGGCCCCACAGGGGTTTTTGGGGCACCAGGGGCCTGTGGAGGTCCTCCAGGAGTTCCACAAAAATGCTCTGGGGATGGCTCCTTAGCTGCTGGGCGGTGGTGATCTTTGCCCCAGGTCCCCTGGTCGATGCCTTGGAGGGGCCGCATGTGGTCGGCCCACTGTTTTTAGACCCCGCTGAAACTCCGGGCTTCTTCCCTGTACTATCGGAGGGATTGTACTGCGGATCAGTGCCTGCTTTTTCCCTCATAGGGAGGGGGGGATTTTCTGGGGAGGGGCCCGAAATCTCCAGAGTTTAATGAAGAGGAGTCAGAAACCGAACCCACTGGCCCCAGGAATATGCTGGGGGCAAATATTTTTTAAATGCCAGCGGAAGGTGTCCAGGTTTCACCTTTTATCCGCATGGGAAATCCTCCCCCCCTCAACTTTGGGACCGGGGCTCAGGGGTCTTGTTGGCCGGGGTGGACTTTGGCCTTTTCCAGCCGTAAACACCTGTAATTTGGTGGGGGGCACGGTCCCGCGAGTTCCCTGGCCCCCTCCCCCGGGGTTCGGGAGCTGCCGCCTCTGCCCCTCGCGACGTTCTGCAGCTTCCGCCTCTATCCCCCTCGCGACGTTCTGCAGGCTAGGAGGGTTGAAGCGTCGAGGGCTCCCGCCCCAAGCTTGCCAGGGCAGCTTGCAGGAGAAAAGCCGATTGTGACTCCACTGCGCCCCTGACCACCTGCGACTGGCTCCAATGAGGAGCCCGATGGCTCCCCTGCTTTAGTCCATAGCCTGGTCTGGGAGCTCCTCCTGGCCTCATTCACGACTGTTTCCCCTGGGCCTCAGCTTTGCCCCCGCTACGACCCGCCCTCCTTGCAACCCTTGGTCATTGACAAAAAACGCAACCTGAATGACCCAAAACCCTTTTATTTGCACTCTGACTTTTTAGTGCGAGTTAAATTTAAGCCCCAGAGCAAAACCCCCCTGCTGGCATTTCCCATTCTGTGAGTAGGGACAGCACTCAACACACTATTGTCTTGATCCCCCCGCGCCCCCAATATGTGACGAAAAAAGCCTATCCCCGGCCCGTTAGGGACGAGGCCTGTTGGGGTGTATCTCGACGTTCGGGTGCCCACTAGGGGAGTCAAGGTCACCAGATACTGTTCCCGTTTAACCCTTTCCCACACTGGCACAGGGGGAAAAAACAATGCTGCCCCAGCGCTCGTTTAGTTTAGACCGGGCCCCTTCCGACTTATAGCAGGGTCAGGAAACCCAACCCTTGGGAGCTATATCAATAGACCGAGAATTAGGCGTGTGAGGCCGTTGATCAAGACAGACTAATCGATTTAAAATTTTTAGATTTTAAATTTGCCCTTGAAGGGCACACTAGACAGATAATATATCCAAAAGGAAATAATATACGGGAAGAGAGAGGTGATATACAATTTTGGTTACAGACAAAAGGCAGTTTTAAAATAAGTCAAATTCCGTTGTTGCTTTGGGGCCCGGCCGCACGGGGGGCAGATTTTTGGGCTGGGTGGGTGATGATGTTATGGACCCTCTCAGGTACCCCCCTCCTTGGATCAAACAGCAAAGGCCACCCCCGGGTCCTTTCCCCTTTTATCTGCAGGGGAGCCCACTTGGCAGCCCCCTACCACCCCCGGGGCGGTTATGAAAAACCTCCCACTAGGGATGCAGTTTTGATCAAAACCCAAAAAAGGACAACTGGCGGGCTTGGAAAAGAACCGAGCCGGTGGTCATCAGAAAAATCTGGGCCTACCGGCGCCCCGGTATCAAACATGTTATCTTATGGACCTGTAGGGGCCCGGTTCTGGATATCTCATCCCCGTTGCACTGGAAAACCCGAAATTGGGGGGGGGTGTGGGGAGTTCTCTGTTATGCGATATGAACCCGCCTGCACCTTAGAGGGATCGCTATGAATCGATATGAAATATGGAGACACCCGACTGGGTTTTATTGATTGAAGTTTTGAAGTGGGGGCAGCATTTGTTCGTGTAATTAGATTCTGAGGTTTTTTGGGTTGACCCCATGCTGTGGCGATTCCTACAGAGGCATTGGGGAAGGAGCTGTGTGAACATGTAAAATTTAGTTGTCCTGGGTGGGGGGGGGTCGACTTGTTAAGTAGAAGAGGGGTGATTTTAGTCAATTTTCTTCCTCAAAATGTGATTGGGAAAGACATGTTTTTTACCCTTCCCTGTGATGTCATGTGATTTATATTGCATTGCTTTTTTAAAATGGTCATTCAGTTACCAATACACTACGATTAAGGTATTTTTTCCGAAAGCGTTGCGTGTTTTCCGACATTATATTTTATTTATATTTGTTTTTAAGATTTGTAATCAATAAAGAATACATTTTTACATCTTTTCACCTGACCGGATTGGAGCTGGAAGCCTCTTTTCTCATTGCTTAGGACTCATTTGGATCGGCTTCGGATCTGTCCGTGCTAAGTCCAGGGGTGGAGTACCAACGGTGAGCTGTATCTAATTTGTGTTTGTACATTCAAGTGGAGTTACATACATAACAAATGTTGAACAAATACAATGGTGACAAAAAATGACTAGTAACTGATACAGAGAGGAAAGAGGACCCTGCCCGCGAGGGTTTACAATCTACAAGCCAAAAGAGGCAATCCCAAGCGGAGTTATTGCACATGTTCATGACAATGGATGAATGGACAAAAATGGCATGAACATATGGATAGAAAAAGTGTGGTCCAAACGTCCTTCTGAAAAAAACTGCTGTGTTAGTACTTGACCAGTTTAGAGCACATATCACTGAAGCCACAAAAAAGAGATTGAAGGAAGAGAAAACCCATCTAGCCGTAATTCTTGGAGGGCTTACAAGCCAGTTGCAACCTCTGGATGTTTCCATTAACAAGCCATTTAAAGTTTTCATGAGAGAAGAGTGAAACAAATGGATGGCTGCTGGAAATCATGATTTGACACCAACTGGCCGAATGAAAAGGCCCACTATCACCAAAGCTTGTGAGTGGGTGAAAACCTCATGGTATTCAGTATAGGATGAAACCGGTGTGAGGTCCTTAAAAAAATGTGGCATTAGCAATGCCTTAGATCAGGCATCCTCAAACTGCAGCCCTCCAGCTGTTGGGAAACTACAACTCCCATCATTCCCACTGTTATAGATTTTATAAATGCATGATGGGAGTTGTAGTTTCCCAACAGCTGGAGGGCCGCAGTTTGAAGATGTCTGCCTTAGATGGCACTGAAGATGACATCCTTTATGAACAAAGTGAAGACAGTGATGCTAGTGATTCTGAAGAACTGAGCTTCATAAATTTGGACAGTAGTGACAAGGAGTTTTTGGAGTTTCCTGATGATTAGAAGAGTTTCTGTACATAAGTTTACAGTCAGTAATGGTTGTTAATGCAGTTATTGAGCGTTGTTTACATTGGTGAAATATTATGTTATTTATGTTATTAAATATTTTACCACACCTTTTGCTTCAAATTATTTTTTTCCAGTTTTTCTCTACTAAAAACTAGGTGTCTTAAAGTCCAAAAAATACGGTAAGTAAAAAAAAAATGTTTTAAAAAAAACCTAAAAAATTATATTCAAAATAAAACGACCACACCATTTTTGTTTTTAAAAATAAAACAACCACACCATTTTTGTTTTTAAAACAACAGTTTTATTTATTAGGGGTACAAACTTTAAAATAAAACCCAAGTGGGTGGGCCAAATGAGTACAACTGTTGATCAAAGAAGATGACGGGAACTCGCTTTCTTTATGAACTTTTGGAAGTCTTCCTCCATCTTTGGAATTAACAGAAACAGGAGGTGATCCACACGTCTTCAACCCTTAAAGCTGACATAAGAAGATCCATCACTCCCGGAACGAGTGCTAGTCACAGAGGCTGTCAAATTGCCAAAGCACGGCACTCTTGGGGGACATTAAATAGCTTGTGAAGGTTTCTCGCACCATTGTAGCTCAGTTGGATGGATGGCTATGGCCCCACATGTATGGAGAGTTACCAAAGCCTGCCTGTGTCTCCACTTCCATGTCAGGACTAACTTAATCCTGAACATAGTTGTGAAGAACACATACAGTTTTGATAACTGCTTCCACCATTGTTCCATTTAACTTTATTGCAGTGGTGAAAACCCTCCACTTGCTACTCATGATCCCGAAAGTGAAGTCCACGAAGCATTGTGCCCGGCTCAACCTTGTATTGAAAACTCTTCTCCGAGCATCAATTGTTGGTGTGGGCGCAGCAGGTTGGTCATTAGTGGGAAAGCTTTCTCCGCTGCTAGGATGAAAAGGGACTGAATGTGTGGTTCATAGAAGAGGTTTTTGTGGGGGAAGAGTCACCTGCTGTTCCTGCATTTGCCTCCCAATCTCAGAGTTTAGAGTACCCGGGAGTTCCCAGTACTTCTACAGGCGTTGACTTTGATAGTAACAAACATGTAGTGTGCATCAGCCACTGCCATCAGGACCACAGAAAAATACTTTTTATAGTTAAAGTACATGGATCCTGATTGCGGTCGCTGCTGCACAGGTGTATGCTTACTGTCGACTATGGCTAGGCATTAAAGGGGATTTCTTGCTACAAAGATCATATCTATAATGATGGGGACAGTAAAAATAAGCACTTTTGAAATTGGTTTGCATTACCTAAATCATCCAGTATAGCAAATATGAGCTAATCTGTGTGTGTCTAAAGCTATTTCTGCAGCAATCCAAGCCATGCCCCCTTTGCTGTGATTGACTGCCTGATATTTCATTCAGCCTTGTTGGGACATGCCCCCCGGATGGGACACACCCCCTGTGCTGTGATTGGCTGCCTGCACTCCGTGTTTACTCCCCTCTTAGCTGTGGAAAATGAAAGTGAAACGCTTTCTGTGCTGGCTGTGTAATAAAAGCTGTCTGGGGGCGTGGCCGGAAGCCGCAGGAGATGGCTGCCTGAGAGCTGAGCTCCTGAGAAGAAGGCTGAAAAATCAGCGTTTGCCCCGCAAGATTACACCCTAAATGGGTAAAAGAAAGACCCACCTACAGCTGAAGACTCCCAGAAGGCTCCCATCGCGCCCGGCAGCAGCTACGGCACTGGACTCGTTCCTGAGGAGAGCGCAGCCGTCCGCCGCACTTCCGTCTCCTCCGGCGCCATTACCACGTGGTCCGCACCTTCCCGCGGGTGCCGCAGCGGGGACTCCGGCGCAGGAAAACCTGAATACCGGCCCTTTCCTTACTCCACGCCGGCCAGGAACGAGAGCCTTCACCGCAGCGCAGGGACCGCTGGAGACTGCGGCTGACCAGCTGAGCACGCAGGAGCAGCAGCAGGTACCGGGCCCTAGCTCCGGGCCTTCCCTGTCTCATCGGGGGGTGCCCCTATCTTATCCCCTGCCGTCACAGCTCTCCTGCTCGTACGCGGCCATGGCAGCTTCCGGGGCTGCACAGGCCAAACACCCAAAGGCACAGCAGGCTGTACTGGCTAACTCCCAGGACTGTATATCACCCTCTGACCCCTGTCTCAGTAAGCCAGGGGGTTCAGGGGAATCTGTGAGCCGTCTCTCCCCATCCCACTCTCACACTGGGGATTCTGGCAGCGGCCCTCTGTCCTGGCAGGGCTCCCCTGCATTTTCACCAGCCCCTCACAGCCCGGAGCTCACCCATCCTCCGCCATGGGCTGAGCTGCTCCATCAACTACCCACCAGGGATGAGCTGAAACTTCTTTTGATGGATGTTAAAACGGCCCACAAAGAAGAAATAGCAGCACTCAGACAAGATATTAAAATGATGGCCTCTAGGGTGGAGACTCTGGAAGACGATCACGACAATACTAGAAGATATATAGCCCAGATCCATCCGGCTATCTCTGCACAAATGTCTACCGTTAAAGAAATGGCGCGCCATTTAGAGGATCTTGACAACAGAGGTCGCCGAAACAATGTACGGATTAGGGGTCTCCCAGAACCCCAGGGTGACGAAAACCTGCAGGAGGTTCTGGACTCTCTTTTCTCTCAGGTGCTGGGATCTGCCTCACCCTCCACTTTCAAGCTTGATAGAGCGCACAGAGCACTGCGCCCTAAGGGCTCCTCTTCTCTTCCTAGAGACATCATCTGCTGTCTCCACGACTACACCCTGAAGGAGGCTATCATGGAGAAGGCGAGGGGGGTGCGCTCCCTGGACTTTAGAGGTGCCTCGATTCAGCTGTTTCCGGATCTTTCGTGGATCACCTTGCAGAAAAGGCGGCACCTAAAACCACTTCTCCAGATTCTTCAAGGTCAACACATCCCATACCGCTGGAATTTTCCATTTGCCCTTACAGCTCGCAGGGAAGGCCGCTCCGCTACCCTCAAGTCCTATTCGGATCTCCCAGCCTTCTGTGACACCCTTCGGATCCCCCAACCAAAGATGGATGACTGGGAACTGTCTGTCCCTCCTCCTCCCCCGCCGCCGACCTGGCAGAGGCCACCATCCCGCAAAGGACGCTCTCCAGGACATCCCCTTCCGACCCCGGGGCCCAGGCGTTCCCCGCCATTCTGAAGGGATCGTTTGCTGTCCCCCCTCTTGGTTCCTGGGTCCCGGTAGGACTTTGTATCCATTCTTGAAGGTCTTCGGCTTCGATGGACGATCGGTCAGGTGATAGGTGGATTATTAGCAAAAATGTTTTACCCATGTTCTCTGCTGATTAGGGCATAATGTTTCTTGTAATCTTTAATGTATTTTCGATCGGCCAAGTTCTTCTAGGTTATTGTCAGAGTTTTGGTCTCGGTAGTCCTTTCCTGTCTTCCACTTTACGTGGCACACAGCTTCTGGTCTATCTTGTAAGGAGGGGGGGGTCCTAACTGGGTTCTTCTTGCCGAGGACCTCATTTGGGACCTTCTTGGTGTACTCTTGGCACACCTCCTTTCCCCCACGACCAGAGAGATCTCGTTCTCTGGGCACCGATCCCTAAACTTACATTCATTCTCTGGTTATATTTCTTAGGTTATTGGCTAGAGGTTGTTTATAGTTAGTCGTTTGTCTAACCTGTGTCTGCTTTCCCTCTGTTCCTCTTGTGTCTCCCCTTCCCCTCGTTCCCTTGTCAATAGGTCATTTTCGCGTTGCCGGCTTTTGACTGACTAGATTTATAGCTTGCACACTTGCTTAAGAATTACTAATTGTCCCAATATGGTCCGGTGTGTTACTCTGAATGTGAAGGGCCTTAATTCGGTCACTAAGCGAAGACTGGCCCTGAGGGAATGTAAGGCTTTACGGGCCGATATAGTGTTTCTGCAAGAGACGCATTTTAATGCTGATGGGTCCTTTGCATTTGCCAGACACTTGTACCCACTTGCATTTAGTGCTTCCAACCAGTCTAAGAAGGCGGGAGTTGCCATTTTGATCTCTAAGTCTTGTCCTCTCCGGGTCCACTCCTCGCTTATTGATCCAGCAGGGCGTTTTATTATCCTCCAGGCCACGCTTTATAATAGGCCCTTGACGCTTTGTAATGTCTATGTCCCTAACTCTGCGCAGATAGCCTTTCTTAACAGAGTGTGCCAAAAACTTTCTGGAGTCCCCCCTTCCTCTATACTTCTAGGGGGAGATTTTAATTTGATATTCTCCGAAGTTATGGATCGCTCCACAGTGGGGGGTGGGGGCTCAGGAGCAGCCCAGGCTAGACTTTCCTCAGCCTTTAGGAAACTTATTAGGGCTCAAGGCCTATTCGACTTGTGGCGTATTAACAACCCTAAAGAGAGGGAATTTACCTTCTACTCGCACCCCCATAAGACCCACTCCAGACTGGACTACTTTTTTGGAAATATCCCCACGCTACGGGCCCTATCAGGCTCTGAGATAGAGCTGATCACGTGGTCGGATCACGCCCCGGTCATGGTCGACATAAATTTTAGGTCCTCACCAGCCAGAGCCTGTCATTGGAGGTTAAATGAATCTCTCCTTAAAAACTCGATTCATAGGGATAAGTTGCGGGACGCACTGTCTGCGTACTTCGACACCAATGTGGGATCAGTTGCTTCAGTAGCTACCCTGTGGGAGGCCCATAAAGCTGTTTTTAGAGGCGAATGTATCGCGCTGGGTTCCAAACTTAAAAGGGACGCTGAATCCAGAAGACTCTCCCTGCGGAACAGTCTTAAAACCCTCCAGAGGAAGATGTCCCAATACCCGTCCGTCCCCACCCTGAGGCGGATAGTGACAGTTAGAAATGAGTTGAAGGACATTGCCACTCGACAAGTCGAGAGATTACTCCTCTACTCCAGACAAAGGTATTTTGAATATGGCAATAAGGCCCACACTATGCTGGCGCGCCAGCTTAAAGAGAGGCGGCTAATTCTATGCCGCAGGCTTTAAGAGCAGAGACGGCACCCTCTTTTACGACCCAGAGACCATAGCAAAATTATTTTCGGATTTTTTTCTCCAAGCTGTACTCCCTGTCATCGGACCTCCCGGAGAATGAGGAGATGGCGAGCCGCTGTATTCGGGACTTCCTACAGACTTGCCCCCTAGCTAGGGTCCCTCCTGAGGCCTCTGCATCCCTTAATGCCCCAGTGGAGATCGAGGAATTACTGGAAGTAATGAAGGCCCTCCCCTCGGGTAAAGCGCCGGGCCCGGATGGCCTCCCATATTCCTATTTTAAGGTCTTCTCGGAAGTCTTAGCGCCCCACATGCTGACCCTCTATAATTCCTTTCTGGAAGGCCTCCCAATCCCTACATCTATGTCCCACTCCCACCTCACCCTTGTTCACAAGGCGGACAAAGATCCTGCAGATAGCGCAAGTTATAGGCCCATAGCCCTCCTAAATTCAGATATAAAAATTTTTACTAAAATACTAGCCAACAGACTGGGAGTCTGGTTGCCCCAGCTGATCAACAAGGACCAGGTAGGTTTTGTCCCCTTTCGTCAGGGGGGGGGACAACACTAGACGGACAATCGATCTGATTGAGGTCTTGAATGCCCACTCGGAACGGGCCCTCCTCCTTAGTTTGGATGCTGAAAAGGCCTTTGATCGGCTGGGGTGGCCATTCCTAATTTGAAACATTGGATGTGTTTGGTTTTAATGGATCTTTCCTTACTGCCATTAAGAATCTTTATTCCTCCCCATCAGCGGCGATTAAGCTACCTCATCATACCTCGCCCTCTTTTAAGATTAAGAATGGGACTCGGCAGGGATGCCCCTTGTCCCCGCTCCTTTTTGCTCTATGCATTGAACCCCTTGCAGCAGCCATTAGAAATCATCCTGACATTAAGGGGGTTACAGTTAGGGGCAAAGAGTTCAAGCTCTCGCTGTTTGCGGTCGATAATCTGCTAACACTAACCGACCTACATGTTTCACTCCCATCCCTACACGCGCTATTGGAACGGTTTGGTTCCCTTTCCGGATACAAAGTAAACACTACAAAAACAGAAGCCCTCCCCATAAATATACCCACTGATGTTCTATCCTCTCTCAGGAGTAACTTCCCGTACAAATGGCAGGCTCAATCCCTTAAATACTTAGGTGTCCGTCTCACTGACAGGTACGACTCCCTTTATCAGGCTAATTTCCCTCCACTGTTCAGGGAGCTGAAGGCCCTCCTCCAAAAATGGCACTCGCTGCCTATTTCCTTCTTCGGCAGGATCAACACAGTCAAGATGTCCATTTTACCCAAGCTCTTATACCTTTTTGAAACCTTGCCTGTGGCAGTTCCTCTGAGGGAGTTGAAATCCTTGCAAGCGGCGTGTCTCCAATTTATTTGGGCCCAGGGGAGGCATAGAGTGGCCAAGGATGTTCTCATGACAGGCAGGCAGAGGGGGGGGGCTGGCAGTCCCGAATCTGACGCACTATTATTGGGCCACGCATCTTCGTCGCATCCCAGCATGGACCGCCTTACGCTCTTACTCAAAATGGATGGAGGTGGAGAAATTATGGTTGTCCCCTACGCACCCTAATGACTTCCTGTGGCACTCTCGACCACTGTTGAGTGGTCTGAACTTATTGGGCCAGATCAAATTCACTATCAAAATCTGGCGACTCTGTAGGGACAGGTTTAGCCTGGCCTCACCGGCCTCTCCTTTGGCCTCCTTTGTCTGTACCCCTCTCTTACCCACTAGCTCCTCAGGCTACTTTGCTCGACCATGGCTGGGGCGGGATCTTTTTCGTTTTACGGATATAGCGGGGGCTCAGGATCGCAGGCTGAAGACTTTTGAGACTCTTCAGAGAGACCATGGATTACCGCAGAGCTCTAAATTCCACTACCTCCAGGTTGCCCACCTTCTTTTCTACTTGTATGTGACAAGTACCCTCTCCCATCCGACTCCCATTGAGTCTATCTGCTAGGCGGGTTTGTCGACACAGGGTCTTATTTCTGGAATCTATTCACTCTTAAATGACCTGTCTCTGTATGAACCTGTAGTTCATAACTACATGAAGAAGTGGGAGAACTATATAGGTAGGCTATCCCCTATCAACATGCACACATCTGGAAGCGGCAACTAGGTCCATCAGTTTGCGTTGCCCAAAGGAGAACGTGTATAAAGTTCCTCCCTTTGGTACCCACGCGCCTGATATCCTCCACAAGTGGTTCCCCCAATCCTCTCCTAACTGTTGAGATGTCAGGCTGCGGTGAGGACTCTTCCCCAATTTTTCGGGACTGCCCCCCTTGCGGACATTCTGGCTTCAGGTCAGGGATTTATTGGGGATCATTCTGGGGTGGATGTTCCGCTTGACCCATTGATATACTTGCTCAATGGCCGGTGAGAACCTTTCTATGGACAGAGCTAGACTCATGTTGCACATCCTCACGGCAGCCAGATGCCTGATAGCAAATAGATGGAAACAAACGGCCCCCCCTGGGCATCTGATTTGATCCATAGGGTGAAGGAGGTTCGCCGAATGGAACACCTGACGGCCTCCTACACTATAAGCTAGACATCTTTGACAGGACGTGGTCTTTATGGGACACATAATTGGATTGTTAACCTCTAGGAGTTCTATACAGAATGACCGTTAATGACCTTAGACCCCCTCCCTTACTTCCCCCCCCACCACTCTCTCTCCTTGTATACTCTCCCTTGTCTGTTTGTCTTGTTTTGTCCGGTCTTCTCTTGTTTCTTAATTCAATGATCTATATGTTTCTTATTCTAGATTTTGAGGATTGCAGATTTTTATGTCTCTATATTCTGATGTAGCAATAGCCTTCGAATATCTTCTATGTTTTGATCAATCTTAGATAATTTTTTGTGAACTACTGCAGTAGCAATCTCTCATGGCTTTAATTGTATGTTACCTGTTTATACGAAAAATTGTAATAAACTTTCAATTGGAAAAAAAAAAAAAAAGCTGTCTGAGCTCCTCTATGCTTTTCTCCCAGCCCTATGGGAAATTACTGAGTCTCTAGCTGCTAGATTCACTCTCTCACCCTATGTAACACAGCCTTATACAGTCTGCTTCCCCCACCCATATAACACAGCCTTATACAGTCTGCTCCTCCTCTAGTTCCTGCCTAATAACAGAGGGGGGAGCAGAATGCATTTCTCACATTTGTTTCATCAGTTCAGGCTGTATGTATAACTGTTTACAGCAATGCAGGTGTTCTGGTTACAAGGAGCTTGTGGAGGCAGGTGACAGCTCTGCAGGTATGAGAACTGACCACTGCAGGAGGTCTGCAGAGCTGTGACATCCTTTCCATTCCACTGCTCACACAGAATGATGATGTCACCAGTCTTCAGTGAGGGAAGACACACCTACTGGGAGGAGAGACCGGCCCCTGGTTTTGAAGCTGTAAAAGAGAGAAACAGCTCAAGTCTGCGGAAGCCAGTGTTGAGAAAACCCCTTTAACATGGGCTGCAAGTGCCGCCACATCATGTGGCATGAGAACATCACAATTCTGGAGATGGTAGATTTACCAACCCGGAATTGGAAGTGCAGCAATGCGAAATGCTTCCCTTGTTGGAAGAAACCTGTAAAGAAAGAAAGAAAATGGTAATTAGTTATAATTCACAATTTGTTTTTGTTTGACTAGAATGAGAAATATGAAGAAAATAACTGATTTTAGTCAAACAAGAATGAGAAGATTTTTATTTTTTAATACCGTAACATGTTGAGCAGTTGTTCCATTGGAGTGATGTATCTTCTCATGTTGGTGTTTAACAGTTGGATGTGGGGTCCAACTATCTAGACAAGCTGGTGAAAGGCCTAGAGGCCTTTCGTGAAATTCAGAAACTTCTACAGCTAACTGGGAAAATAGAAAAAAAAATAGATTTTAATATAATTAATCAATTTCTGATAAATTACATTTCATATTTCAGCTTTCCTTCTTGGCATCGTATACAGGATGAACCCAAAAAAAAGCGAGATTCTTCTTTCCTAAAACACAAATTGTAAATTGATCATTTATGTGACACGGCTTGACCAATATGTAAATTGAGCACTTCTCACCCTTTGTGTCACCCATACACCCTAATAGATTGTAAGCTCTTACGAGCAGGCCCTCACACCTTCTGTTTGATCTGTAAGTAGCTTTTTACTGTGCAATGTTTGTTTTTTTCTGTACTTATAATCCCTAAATTGTAAAGTGCTGCAAAATATGTTGGCGCTATATAAATAAAGATTTTTATTATTATTAATCATTAATATGTAAACATAAGGTTCACATATACTTATATACATACATACATAATCCAGCAAAAATGGTCCTGTAGAGGCCCAAAACAGTACCAAACTAAATCCAAAAATCAACCTCTATTAAAATATAACTTTTAATCTGCATTTAAAAATCCATATCAAAAACTTAACTGATAGGGACAACACACTCAAAACTGTCTCCGGGAGTTCCAATGCGATCCATAGAGACGTTGTTTATATGGGAGCTATTTGTTTCTAGTGCATCCTTGTGTTATTTTTTTGATTGACTCCTAACAAATCTAGTTAGGGATTTTTTTACTGCGAACTAGATTTGTGGGGTCGCCCTTGTGAGGGCGGTTACCCTTTAGGGTGTTTTGGAATCAATAGGGTGAGAAACAGGATTGTATTGGAACTCCCGGAGATGTTCCCACACTTTTGAGTGTGTTGTCGCTATTAGTTGAGTTTTTGATATACACATTTGATATGGATGTTTAAATGCAGATTAAAAGTTATATTTTAATAGAGGTTTATTTTTTTGGATTTAGTTATATGCATACATAGAAATGTACATACATACTTTCACGATTGCGCCGGGCAGACCCTCTGCATCTGACACTGGTCACCGGCCACAGCCGGTGTGACCGAAACTGTGGCTTTGGACATGATACTTTCCCCAAGTGTGAACTCTGTCTGCTAAGCTTTGTATGCTTAATTGATTCCTGGCCAACGCCCGTGGCCAGGAATCTTCCAGCACTATTTAGGTTAACTTGTTTTTTTGGTGATTGACATTTCCCTTCTCCTATCACTTCGGTTCTACTTCCTCCTCTTCCCTAATTATAGTCTCAGCTTCCTGTCTTCCTTGCCTGCTATACGGTTTCCTCTACCTGTAGTTCGCCTGTGTTCTTATTTGCTTATTTCCGTTTTCTTTGTAAGGGTGTACAGGGATGTAAGGGTGTACAGGGCAAGACTGAACAATGCTAGGAGGATAAGCGGGCAGGTGCAAGGAAGTCCTAGATTGTAACTAATATATTGTGTGACTTGTAGGAAAGAGCTGCTGGAGAATTATTGTCACTCTCACAAGCAGGACAGATGAATAAAGAGAAAAAAGAAACACATGAGGGTAGTAGAATATCTTCTTTTTTTTTTTCAATATAAATGCTGTTTATGGTGTTCTATGAACTCCCGGATAACCCCTTTAATGTCAAAATTCACAACAGGTGTTTCCATCCCTGAATCACCCAATAAATTTAGGGAATCAATTTGAATTGGGATTTAACAGTCCTCCTCATCATGCTGTTCACATTTTGACATCATGAGACTAAGACAACACCTTACAATTGATCAACAGTACCTTGCCATTGTGAGGCTTCAAGCAGGAAGCTCTCAGACAGAAGTGGCCAGAATTTTTGAGCTGATATGCCAATCACAGCTGTAGAACCACCTACAGCTTGAATAAGAAGTGTGAATCTGAAGCTGGCTGTGAAGAGCAGGCTCCGTAAAACAGCATTGTGAGAACACCCCTTTAATCTGTACTTTTCATTATGCTAGTGACATTTTAGGGCTTTGGAACCGATTACCAGTTTTCCATATAGCTATGGTTTCAACATACAATGGTTGCCCCGGAACCAACTAATATTGTATGTCGAGGGAGCACTGTGCACAGCAGCGTTCTCAGGAGAAGGATGCTGCTGTTAGAACCTGGAGAAGTGACGACTTGCCCAGCTTCTCTATGTACATCCAACTCCTATATAAAGGGAATCTGAGGCCAGACCTATGCACACAGAAGGTGGCTGTCAATCATCAGTATGGGGGATTACAGTAGGTGTAGTCCACAGTGACTATACAACACAGATCAAGTTTCTGTCATCTAGTTCATGCCACTCTCAGACAGGACCTTTTCTCAAGTCTGAGGCTGGAAATAAATAGGGAGGTCACAGTGTGGCTGTTATGTGGCTGAGAACCGCAATTGTTGCGCTGTACCTGTGATTTTAATTGCCTTAATTAGTTACCGTACAAATCTGCCTGTTAACAGAGGCAAAACCACATGGCCATTAACAATGATGACATTAATGGATAACATTGTTAATAGCCTCACAGTGATGATGGTGAATTCATGCAATTATCCCAGCCATACTGCGACCACCTATTTTATTTCCATCCTGAGAGTTTCACTCTTCTATGCAGGAGAACAACAGTTTGGCTTTAGGCTTTCTATAGGGGTATCCTGATAAAGACGCCCCTTTCCTCATAAAGCCTCATCAAAGGGGTGTCGCCAAAAAGGAACTTTCTTGTTACAGGTCGGCTTGTAGCTAGATATTAACCAACCGTGTGAGAGAATGAGGAGGTTAGAAGTTAGGTGTGCACCTCAATAGAAAAATGAAGAATAGGAGCACAGTGGATATGGACAACTCAGAGAGAGTCCCATCTAATATAAAGTAGAGCCCATGGCACTAAATAGAGAACTTTGAATTGATTAAAAAAAGAGCTTTATTCACAGTGTAGGCTCAATATACATGATTTGCAAAAATGAGTGAGAAAGGAAGGTAAGTCCATTTTGGTAAAGATTCCTCAGTATGTAGTCATCTGGTACTCTGCCTTGACTTGCTTATGTGTTGACAGCTGTATTGACAAGATGCAAGGGGTCTGGATTCTTCTGAGTCTGTTGTCCACCGTTATGGAGACAGGATGCAGAAATCCAATGATGGCCCTTACGGGTATGTAGATTATAGCGGTAATCTTAGCTTGTAAGGTGAGAGTCCTAGATGCGAAGTATCACAAGTTATAGGAATCTCAATAGAATCGTAGTGGTTCTCTGCTCAGAGTGTCCTCTATGGCAACCGGTTTGAAGAAGTGTAGAAATCATACACAACGTTGCGGTTCCCTGAACGTTCATCAGGTGTACATGCTATGAAAAGAAGGGACATATGTCAGGGACCAGTCAGGGACACACGAGAAGACACAGACAGAGTGAGGCCCTGACGCTGGTCCCAACCCCTGTCCCTGCCTTTTGGGGGTACCCGACTCCTTAAAAGGTCGGCCCCAACCAGAAGACTGAAGACTACACTGAATACGTGGGGACACAAGACACAGATAAACAAATACAAAACACAATAAGGGATTGTCAGGCAAGCAAAGTTGGCAGCAAGTTGGCAGCGCAGTACCAAATCGGGAGACAGAGAGAAAACGTAAGACAAGCCAAAGGTCAATAACGGTCGGGTGCAGAAGTACAAAATCACAAGGAGAAAGAATGGTCAGTAGCGCAGCAGGGTCAGGCAACAGAAAGGACAGAATAAAGGCAACGCTAGCTACAGGCAGAAGACTTCTATAGCAGGCAATGATGAAGGTGAAATGAACCTTTAAATAGGGAACCAAGGAGGCAGGATTGAGGTCATAGGTGGAAAGAAACACAAGGCTGGATAGGAACAGAAGGTTGTCAATCAAAAGGAGAAACTCATTAACTCCAAGAGTGCTGGAGGATTCTATGCCAGGGCGTTGGCCAGGAGTCAATAAAAGCAAAGAGCGAGGAGAACACAGTTCACACTTAGTGAATACAATTCCAAAACATCAAGTAAGAAACCAGGGCTTCCGTCGCAACGGCCGCAGCCGGCGAACAGAGCCCAAAGCTGAGGTTCTGTCAGGCATGATCATGACAACATGTCAGAGAATCTATGGTATAAGCGAGGTATAGTGGACAGAGAACCAAGAATAATGGTAGTGTGACAAATAGTGGTGTACATATGGCCTAATAAATGAGGTTGTATGGCGGAAAAAAGGTGGGAATATTATTATTTGAGTTATGTCAAATAATAAATGTATAAACCCAAGATTACAAAAGGGATAAAAAATAAAATTACAAAGAATAATAAAAAAGAAGAAGAAGCCATATATATGTCCAAATTGTCCAAGAGGAGTCTGAAGTATAATAATGGATAGACTCATGTAATATGGAATGATGGAATAGACCAGGAATCCATAGTGATGGTATATGTGTATGGGGGTATGATAAGATCTAATGGGGGCTGTATAAATAAGATATATACACTTCCGGTTCCGGCGCTGACGATGAAGGGAGCGCGGTCTGTGCGCTCTCCTAGCATCGCCAAATAACCTGCATCAAACCAGACAAAAACCACCGGGCAGCAGCGAGGAGAACAAGAGAGGCAAGAAGCTGGGTACCGGAGACGGTGAGCAGCAACATGCGCGGTCTAAGCAGCAGACCGCATCTTCAGGAACCTCCGCAGCAGTCAGCAGCGGTACTCAACTCCCGCAGCCGCGTGGCACAGGGAGAGAGAGGTGTGCCTTCTACACAGGAGGCATCCTAGAGACCAGCAGCAACTCGGAGGAGCTCAGTAATGGTAGCGGAGCGGGGGGCTCGCTGAGGGGAGAGAGGGCTCAGAGCTGACTCCATCAGAGGGAAAGCAGTATACAAGGCGCCACACACAACGACCGGCGGCTATCTTCCCTCTACCCCCAGAGACACGTATACACTTATAGAGCCTCTGCATCAAGTTGTTATCAGGGACTCACAACCTCTCCCATAAGTCTTACACAAAGCCCTGCAGCCACAACTGGAGCCCGGGAACTTAAAATAAAATTAAAATAAAATATAACTAAACTGCATCCTATACAGGGCTGATAGCCAGTGCAGCGGGGGGGAACCCATGATACCAACCTTCACCAAAATGACACTAAACGCAGTGGCTGATGACCATTTTCTCTCTCCTCTGCTCTCAGAGACTCACACAGTGACAGTTACAAAATACTACACCAGGCTGTTGTAGGTGATTCACAGTCTCTTCCACAAGTGTCATTTAAGTCTCTGCAGATACAACTGGAAATTGGGAAATTTATATTCTAAAAAGTTGTACCCTACACATATCTTCCTAGTGTGATTAACTTGTGCAGCAAGCAGGACAAACATGGCTCCCATGGCGCCAACCAACAGAAAGGAGAAGGGGGCCTTGAATAAATATGAGCCTGAACAAGAAGAGACAGGTACTTCAGAAGAGGAGGGACCATACCGTGAAAGCGATTCCCCCCCCAGATTAAAATTGATTACAAAATTGATTACAAGAAAATCCTGCCGGTGCTCCAGGATACACTTTCAAAACAAATAATGGCCACAATACACGAAATACAAGCAAATGTAGGCAAGCAGGGAGAAAGACAGGAAGAAATGGAGCAAAGATTGTCTATTACAGAAGATAAATAAATAAATGATCTCTCGGAAATAAATAAAAATGTCATGAGCAAGCTAGAAGATTTAGAGAATCGCTCATGCAGAAATAATTTACATATTATAGGTCTCCCAGAGAAAATTACCTCAGGCCAACTAAAAAGCATTTGTGAAAAAGACTTGTCAGCGGAACTTAACTTGGATACAATGTGTAGAGTGAAAAGAGCTCACATAGTTGATCCAGACAAAATGTCCAAGCCAAAGGACATGTCGGGGCCCCCTAATCTCCCTAGACAAGTTATAGCTAAATTTTTAGACTACAACGACGAAGAAAATATCCTGCGAAGCTTCAAAAGGCACCAAAAACCTCTAAAGTACGAGGGTTCGAACATTCTCATTTTCAACGACTATTAATTATAGGAGGAGATATGAATGCGGTTATTGAACCAGAGGAAGACCGCAAACGAGATACCAAGGCTTACAAATTGGCAAACGATACGGGCCTAAAAAATTTTGTAGAGAGCACTGGGCTCATTGACATCTGGAGACTATCACATCCGGATAGCAGGGAATATTCTTTTTTCTCAAGAGTCCGCCAGTCCTGGTCACGGATAGACAACATCCTGGTCACAAATAATTTGATAGATAAAGTTATGGAGGTAGACATTCGTGACATTATAATTTCAGACCATGCTCCTATCGTAATAAACTTTGCTAATGCCTTCCCCAGAGGTAGAGACCTCCTTTGGCGTTGTCCCTCGGCGCTAGCAGGAGATGATTCCTTTAAAGAGTTGCTCCAAGGGTGGTGGTTGGAGTTTTCCACCAACAATGAGCACTATGACAGCACTGCTGTGGGAAACTGCCAAGGCAGTTCTGAGGGGCCGGATAATCAGCCATGTATCCCATTACAAACGTTCTGTAAAAAAGAAATATCTGGAATTCAGCGATCTGCTTCGTGAGACATATTCCGCTTTCTTAAAAGATGCCTCACTGGCAAATAGACAGCACTGGCAGGAAACAAAGAAAAGTTTGAGGTCTGGTTGGAAAGGAGAGATAAGCTACATAGGACAAAATATGAGGCAGAGCTATTCTGCTTTGGCAGCAAATCAGGCAAATTACTGGCAAGATTGGCTAAAGCCAGGGGCGGACATAGGGGGATTTTGGCCCTGAGAGGGGAGGACGGCAAAATCAATACCAACCCAAAAGAAATTAATTCCCTTTTTAGGAAATATTATAAAAAATTGTACAAGGATTCTGAAGGCTCTAGTGTCACTTGACATGGAAACAGCATTTGACAGTGTGCGTTGGTCCTGGTTGGAAATGGTTTTGGATAGGTTTGGGCTTAAGGGGGAATTACGGAATTTCATATCAACTTTGTATAAGAACCCTAGAGCGGCAGTATATACACCGGGATTTAGAGCTGATGTTTTCAGCCTACATAAGGGTACAAGACAAGGATGCCCATTGTCGCCCTTGCTCTTTAACCTCACACTTGAACCTCTGCTTCGTACCCTAGAACAGTCCCAGATATACGAGGGCATCAAAGTGGGTAACAAGGAGCTAAAGCTAACAGCATTTGCTGATGATGTGCTACTATTCATGAGTGCTCCAGGCGCACACCTCCTAAAGGTCCTGGACCTACTCAAACAGTTGGGAACCTTTTCTGGTTTCCACATCAACAGAGAGAAATGTGAGATATTGTGGATTGGGGGAAATGCATCAAGGGAAATGGCGGCTGTCAGGGATTCCGGAATTAAAATAGCAATGGAGTCCATTAAATATTTGGGAATCCATCTGGGTCATTCTCCATCATCCCTTTACACATTAAATTACAACCCGTTATTTGAGAAAATTCAAAAGGAGTTGCAGGACTGGAAGGACCTCTGCCTGTCTCTTCTGGGGCAAGTTCACCTCGTTAAAATGATATCATTTGCTCACTTGCTCTACCCACTACAAACAATCCCACTATTGCTTCGCCATGCAGATGTTAAAAAATATAATAGATTAATATCAAAATTTATCTGGAATGGGAAAAGGCAGAGAAGAGCAATTACAAAACTGCAATCTCACAAATTGGATGTAGGATTATTTTTACCCAACCTGAGATGTTACAATGTTGGGTGTCTAACGAGGCATATCATAGATTGGGTGCATAATACAAATTTTTATTCAGATGGGACTCTGGAGGAGAATTTGGTGGGTGAAAAGTTGGCAAATGCCCCGACAACGGTTAAACATTCAATTTTATTAAGAGATACGATAGCAACTTGAAAGGAGCTAAGGAAGAGATTTGGGCTGTCGTATAGGATCTCAAAACACCTACCTATATGGGATCATGGGGAATTTCCAGCAGGAAGAAATCACAAATGGTTTTGGGTATGGAGGGAACGAGGAATACACTCAGTGGGCCAACTCCTCCACCCAATAGAAAACAGACTAAAGACATTTGAGGAAGAAAAACAAGAATTCAATATTCCAGGTTCTCAAGTATTGCAGTATCTACAACTTAAGTCTTTCTGTACTACTCGGTTATAAGATATACATAGGGAAAAGGGAAGTAATGCCTTTGACAGACTCATGGGATCAACCCCGCATAGGAAATATATCGCTGACATATACGCTAGCTTAAGAGATAAACATATAGCATTTGATCCGGTAGGTGGTTTCGGAAGGTGGAGCGCCCGGATAGGCTCAGATGATGTAGCTTCAGAAATATTACAGGGTGAAGTTTGATTCGCAGACATATCATCAGCGAAAAATGTCGTGAATCATATTTTAAGATGGTCCATTCCACCATATATTCCTTCGATATCCCTCCATCCCCAGGTTTTCCTGATAGGTTAACAGCCTGCCCAAAATGTGCCAAAGAGAGGACTAATTTGTATCATGGTCTATGGTCGTGCCCAAAGGTGCAAGAATTTTTGAGTGCAGCGTTGGATTTGCTAACCTCTTTATGGGAGAGTCCAATTGTAAGGGATTGGTGGATTTGCTGCACCACCGCAAGCGATGATAGTTAAGACACGCCAGGGAGCGGAGTCTAAGTAGCCCCCGGTATTCACCAGAGCCCACCGCAAAGTGGGATGGACTTGCTGCGGCGTCAGGCTACCAGGTCGCTACCCCTGACATGACTTTCTTGCGATGGCGGCCGGGGTAATGTGTGGTACAGAATCGTAATCCGGAGACGTAGTCGGGGACAGGCAGAAGGTCAGGACGGGCGGCAGAGGTTTGTGGTCAGAGACAGGAAGACGGTCAGGGCAGGCGGCAAACAGGTAAGGTCAGGAAACGTAGCGGAACGGACTGGTACACGGGTGATCAATACGGAACTCCAACACTCTCTAAAGACACTGAACGCACACCAACAATCTCGCAGAGAGTGCAGGGGGCGTGTACAATATATAGGAACAGCGTCCGGCAATTGACAAATTACCGGCGCGCTGGCCCTTTAAATCCAGACCAGCGTCGCGTGCCCTAAGCAGCGGGTAAGCGCGCGGTGGCTGGCACAGGCAGGAGCAGGGAGCACAGGAGCGTGGACGGGTAAGTAAACTGGCGCCGGAGCCCGGGCAGCAGGGGGATGGTCGCGGGCGGCCACGGCACCCGCGCCAGCCCCCATGACACCAATAGTTAGATCTCCAATTGAATTTCTATTGCATGGGCAGGAGAGACATGAGGGAGCCGAGCTCCCACAGCGGGAGGGTAGGATGCCAGCAATCATTCAAATCATTCTTATGGTTGCAAAGAGATGCTTATTAACTAAGTGGCTAGATCCGACTATACCTACCCTCGAGATGGTAATTGTACAAACTAAAATTTGTACAGTAGCTGATCAAATATACACAGAGAGACATAAATAGGCAATGACAAAGAACTTCTTCAAAAAGTGGAGGCGCTTTATTGATACATTTTACACATAATGCGAGATAGAAAGATTAGTGGGCATTTTTCACTTTACCAGATGGTTCCTGACAGAAACTGTTATGGGGTCACCAGGCAGACTACAACTTCCGAATATTGCTCCTGCCCTGGATAGTAAGTAAATAGTTATCCATTTTTCTCTGACTATCTCGAGTAGCCTTCATCTGGATTAGAATAAATGGTATCCGTAAATCCTAGGAAATCCTGGTTAGTTAGATTAGGTTTTGTTTAGGCTTGTTCTGTTTTATATACGTTAGTCAAAATAAAATAAGGTTAATAGTGTAAAGTGCATTATTTCAGTTCGTAAATTGAAAATGCTAAAAATAGAGCAGCAGACTAAAGTACGAGGCTTCAGTTTTTCATGCATTTTCTTTATTGAGACAAATGTGCAATGTTACTACAGATATAAAAATTGTGACACTTGCTTATCAACATTGCTTATTTGATATACTTTTATGTATATGACAATTTATTCTTTGTATTTCATTTTAGTGTCAAATAAAATATGTTTAAAAAAAAAAAAAAGATATATAGAGTATAGATGTAGATATAGAAATAGGAGAAAGGGTTGGAATATAAGAAAGGTAAAATTGTGAGGGTAAGTGGTGATGTAAGGTAAAATATAGGAAATATATAGTATGGGTATGGTCGAAGTTGCAACCTCCAAATGTCAAAACCAACCAAGATTTACATATCCCAGGAAGCAAACAATGATCCAGATATCTGGAAGAGGAGCTGAAACGCTATACATCCTATGAGTTACATCTCGCAACACTGACAGAATACTAAAGAGTTGAAAGAATCCCAAGAGGACTCAGGAGCCATCTAAGACCTACCATCTTCAGTGAGGACAAAATATTTTACAAAAAATACGAAAGCATTCTTAAAGATGATCCTTCGACCTAATGCTCCTAACCATTGATACAGTTCAACAAAAACTACAAGAGTCATCTTCCAAATTAGAGAATATCCAACAACAATTTACTGACTCACTATCCACAGAAGACTGGACAACGTTGAAAAATAAAGTCGACAAAACTATAACAGAGTTCCGAAATGACACCGAACACAAAAAAACACACAAAATTTAGTTGCAATACTGAAGATTATTTAAATAACCGTGTATACAAGTGGAAAGACTCTAATTTTTCACAACGCCCTCCCAACCCTTACCACCGGACACAACAAGATCAGTCTTCCAGCTCAGGCAGTGACTACACTACTGGGAGTTACCGTAACAACAATTATTTGTTCCGGAGATGCCAACTTTGCTATCCCCAGACAAAAACCACCATCAAAATGCACAAGGCAGAGCAAATGAAAACTGAGAACAAGAGAGGATACAGATCTGCTTCCAGGCGAGTCCAATTTAGTTATTTATATTTCATCACATAATCTCACCTCTATTCAAATGAAGTTCTCAGTAAAGGTTTATCATTTTGCCCCATGAGCAATTTTTTTTTTCTTATTTAAGAAAGTTTACAAAGAGTCAAATTGAATACCTTCAACACAAGACCCATGACCAATTTTGATACCTTTGGAATAGAGCAAGACCTACATACATTTTTTTCGCTAAATCTATATAAGGGCTCATTTTTCAGTGAATCCTATCACTGATAATACCACAATGAATTCCACCATTCCTGTTTTTTCCATCTCTAACTTGCATCTCCTGTTAAAAAACAGGTACCAATCACCTAGAACTTACCATCCAGTACAAACTTAGATTGGATTGGTAGAAAGGGATATTGCCTCTACCCTACAGAGAGTTAAAGAAGGCACAAATGTAAATACTACCAAAATGTTACCAAGGAAGAACGAGAAGCAATATGTTCTCTTAAAGAGTCCTCTAAGATGATTATCAAGCCGGCCGATAAAGGCAGGGCATTGGTAATCATGGACAAAGATAAGCATCTCCGGGAAATCAAAAATCAACCATCTGATCACCATACCTACAGTTGCCTTGAAAGAGACCCCACTTGTTGCATAAGAACCACTATAGAAACCACTCTAGATCATTATCTACACATAGGCATCATAGGTACCAAAACAAAAGAGTTCCTTACCAACCATCAATCATCACTCTAGTTTTCTAAATTCTTCCAAAAATCTGCAAAAACTTGCATAACCCCACAGGCCAACCAATAGTTGCCTCTACGGGCTCCATTCTTGCTTCTCTTGCCATCCTCTTAGAAAAAATACTTACTCCATAAGTAAAAAAAAACATTCATTTATACTCGACACCTCACAATTCTTATCTATCCTAAAGAATAACACCCCTTTCAGTCCAGACAGCATATTGGTCTCATGGGACGTCAACAGTTTGTACACCTCTAAACAACATGAGAAAGGCATCTCAGCAGTAGAAAGTTTTCTTGACTTGAACAACATCAGAGGTAATGCCAAATCTTTCATCATTGACTTACCATGTACCTATAGACCCGGGGTACCACCATGGGGTCTAACATGGCCCCCCATATGCTAATATCTTTATGGCTATGTTTTAAAAGGATCATGTATACACCAATCCTGCCTTTCAGGAACATGTAACTATGGCATTGCTATATCGATGATCTATTTTGTGTATGGAGAGGTCCTCTTCCTTCCCTCATGGAATTCCATACTCACCTTAATGACATACACTCACCGGCCACTTTATTAGGTACACCATGCTAGTAACGGGTTGGACCCCCTTTTGCCTTCGAACTCCCTCAATTTTTTGTGATAGTTTCCCAAAAGGTGTTGCAACGATGCTCAATTGGTACCAAAGGGGCCCAAAGAGTGCCAAGTAAAATTTCACCCAAAACACAATGAACCACCACCTGCACCCAACTGATCCCCGTTAAAAAAGGCCATCATAGATCCATAAAATTTATTGTTGGGTACGCCAAATTCCTCTACCCTAAGATCCGAAGGCAGCAAAATGTAAACTCACAGACCAAGGGAACGTTTTCCCAAATGTTCTCTGGTACCAATATTATCATAGCTGGGCAAATGGAGGGCCATTTTGGTTCATGGCAAAGTAATGGCATCCGGTGGGACCCTTCTGATCCCCTGTACCCATTCCCTTTGAAAGGTCCCATTTGGGGTTCATAGAGCACTTCTGAATACCTTAGTTGTAATGCACATTAGATCATGGTTTCCCAAAACATTCCCTTATCACCCTCGAACCAGTCTTCTATTCTCCTCTGACCTTGCATAACCCAAGGGCCCATTTGCCTCTAAGGTGCTCACTTGTTTTTTCCTTCTTTAGAAAAAATACTTCTATGTAAAACAGAAATTTCATTTAAATACCGGCACCATCAGAAATTTTCTTATATCTGAATCAGCCCTTTGGCACCAACACAATTCCATGCCACGTTTGGCCCCTCAAATCACCATGAACTTCTCGCATAGAAAGCTCGTTTGAACTCAGGGAAGAAATTTTTCTTTGACCATGTCCTATAGCCCTAAATGTCACATTGGCCCCCATGTATTTGGCATGTTTAAAAGATAAGTGTTAACACCAAGCATTTGGAACATGTAACTATATTATATGTGACTTTGTGTATGGAGGTTTTTAGGTTTATATCCTAGTTATAAACTTAATTTATCCTCATCCATGACTACTACAAAATTAATTTTCTTGACACCCTTAATATGGAGGAATCCTAGGGCAATATAGAAATAGATCTCTATTCCAAAGCCACAGATCGCAATAACCTATTACATTTTTTAAGTAACATAATTGCTTTAGGTTAAGGCTACAGAGCAACTGTGGTTGTCCAATCAAAATATGTGTGCAAGTTGTCTATAACTTGTTATCACAGTAGAGTTGCTCTTCCATATGAGGGTGCAATGTGTGTCTTTGACAGTATTGATTACTTGAACCACTTAAATATTAAAAAAAGAAGTACATTTTACAAAATCTCTTCTGTTGCAAAATTGCTTACAATTTGTGATCTGCAACCAACACATCATGTCTCATGTAGTAAAATGTCCACAGTCATAATCATTACTTGTGATGTCACTTTGTGATTTTGGTGTCACGCAATGCAACCAAAGTCACTGTTTGGACCTAGTCTTATTTAGTACTTTTAAGTTCACACAATGGGTTATTCACATGGCAAATAAACAGTGTAATACCCAAAGGAAATCCAAGGGAAAACATTGGATTTCTGTCACAAATTTTACTTTCTTGACACAGATTTTATTGTGTTTAAGGACATGGAATAGTCCCTTTCAATGGGGATAATCCTCATCTTGGCTTCTAATGCATTTTCTGACAGTCCCTTCACTAGCTAACCATTCCCTAGTGAATTCAGTTTAAACTATAAATTATAATCTCCGGTGAGTTACAGGATTCAAACTTACGAATCCCAGTCTATACCAAGCGACTAATCTTCTGTATCTCTGCGGCAGCACGGAAAATCATATTACAAACATGTATAGGTCCTGATCTACCTTCTCTACGCCTTTTCTTAGAAAAGTTAACCTTCCTTTTATGGATGGATTGGGTGGAATCATCCCTTCAAAAAGAGACGAGGGTGAAACAGTTCTTCCTCACCTGGCAACCCATAATAGATTTACTTCCAGAACGGATAAGAAACTGTATTAGGTCATGTTTTAGAACAATGACATGGTTCCTGGAACAGTCAATTGGAGGCCAATTTTCAGGTTAACATGACAACAAAATGCGAATCCTGGCGAATCCTAGCATAAGGTTTCCTGTTGGTGGTGTTTCACACG